>BSBN01001529.1:600000-760720 GCA_027924645.1 Cunninghamia lanceolata | reverse complement strand
AGAGAGAGAGAGAGAGAGTCCTAGTTTTCTTGTTCATTTCCTTCATCGATAAGGGAGAGGGAGAATTAAGTAGATTAAGGGAGAGATAGGAAGATATAGGTCGAATGATAGGGGAGAGAGGCAAGAGATAGCTAGGTAGAGAGAGATAAGGAGATAGAGAGTGACTAGAGAGATGTCTAGAGAGGCAAGACATAGGGAGAGATAGATAGGTAGAGAGACTAGAGAGGAAGATAGATTGGGAGAGATAGAGGAGACAGAGGGAGAGATAGGGGAGAGAGATTGAGAAATAGAGGGATGATAGAGAGTCGAGGGAGATAAGGGAGAGATAGGGAGATAGAGGTTTAAGAGAGATGATAGAGAGTCGAGGGAGATAAGAGAGAGATAGGGAGATAGAGGTTTAGGGTTGCTCAGGTCATTTAGGGTTTAGGGGTTAGGGGTAAGGGATTAGGGGAATTATTTAAGGTTGAGGGAATTAGAGAGAGAGAGACTTCTTTTGACTTGCAACTGTAAACCCTAAACAATGCCCTTAAACCCTAAACCTAAGCAACCCTAAACCTCTAAACCTTAAATAAAGCCCCTAAAACATATATAAACCCTAAATAATGTCCCTAAGCCCTAACCCCTAAAACCCTAAACCTAAGAAACCCTAAACCCCTAAATCCTAAACCCTGGAAAACCCCTAAACCCTAAACACTAAACCCAAGCAACCCTAAATCTCTATCTCCCTATCTCTATCATTCCTTGACCTCTCATCTCTCTCCCTATGTCTCTGGCCATGTCCCTCACTCTCCATATCCCTATCTCTTCCAGTTATGTCTCTGGCCATGTACCTCACTCTCTATATCTCCCTATTGGTCCTCTCTCTCTAAACACTAAAACACTAATTAACCATAAACCCTAAATAATGCTCCTAAACCTTAACCCCTATCTCCCTATCTCTATCGTCCCTAGTCTACCTCTCAATCCTTCTCCCTATCTCTTTGGATATCTCACTCACTCTCTATATCCCTATCTCTCCCCCTCTATGTCTCCTCTATCTCTACCTATCTATCTCCTCTCTCTCTTTATCTAACTATCTCCAAACCCAAGCAACCCTAAATCCAAGCAACTCTAAACCTAGTCTATCTCCCTATCTCTCCCCTATCTCCCTATCTCTATCATCCCTCTACCTCTCAATAATCTCTCTCCCTATGTCCCTAGCCATGTGCCTCATTCTCTATCTCCCTATCTCTCTCCACAGTCTCCTCTATATCTCCCCTATCATTCCTCTCTCTCTATAAACTCAGCTAAACCTCTAAACCTGAACCCCTAACCCCTAAACAATAAACCATAAACCCTAAAATATAATGCCCCTAAATCCTAACCCCTAAACACCAAGTAAACAGTAAACCTCTATCTCCCTGTCTCTCCCCTCTCTCCCTATCGCCTTTGTCCCTCTACCTCTCAATCTCTCTCCCTATCTACTCTGGCCACATCCCTCACTCTCTATCTCCCTATCTCTCCCCTCAATCTCCTCTATATTTCCCTATTGGTCCTCTTATCTCTCTCTAAACCCTAAACCCTAAACCTCTAAACCTTAACCCCTAACCCCAAAACCATAAACCATAAACCCTAAACCCTAAATAATACTCCTAAAACCCAAGTAACCATATATTAGGTGCCAAATTAGGCGCTACATTTGGCGCTAAACTATGCACTAAGTTAGGTGCTAAAGTAGGCACTAAAACAGGCATTAGTAGGTGCTAAAGTAGGTGCTAAAGTAGGTGTCAAAGTAGGTGCTAAATTGGGTACTAATTAGTGCCTAAATTAGTGCCTACTTGATCCGATTGGTGCAAAAAATGCCAAAAATAGCGCCATCTCGATAAATAGCACTGACTTTTTCAAAAAATTAGAGAAAAATACATTAAAACAGTGGATGGAAAGCCAAAAAATGGAGCAAAAAAGGGAGCTAATCACAGGGATTTGTTGTAGTTCTATAAATCCCCAACAATTTTCCACTATCTATGCCAAAGACGCATTTACGTGGTTTCAAGCGCATGTTATATTTTTGTATTTGCTCAAAGATTTGACGGAGGATTGTGACATGATCCTGGCGATGAATAGACTTCGCAAGAATGTCATCAACATAATCCTCTAAGATGTTATGCATTTAATCATGAAATATAAGTCATAGCACATTTTAAGTTGCTCCAGTGTTTTTTAATCTAAACGGCATGATTGCCCAAAAAAATGTTCCCCACGGAGTTATAAAACTTGTCTTATACTAATCTTGAGGGTTGATAAAGATTTGATTATAACCTGAAAAAACCATCCATGAAGGAAAGTAATTCATGGCCAGCTATTGATATCAATATTTGGAAGAGGAAAATCATCTTTCAAAGAAGCAAAATTTAAATCTTGAAAGTCAATGCACATCTGAATATGGTTTTCAGGTTCTAGCAACAGCCACAATATTCGAGATCCAAGGTGAGTAATCAATAGGGCGGATAAAACTAGCTTGTAAAAGCTTTCCTATCTCATCTTTGGCTAACAATATAACATTAGGATTCATTTTATGAATATTCTATTTAATTGGATTAACACCAGGTTGTAATACAATATTATGTGTTACAATTTAGGATCAATGCCAGGCATATCCAAATAATTCCAAGCAAATAATTCACAAAACTCATGTAAAAGTGTGGTCATATCTTATTTTTCTTTTGCACTTAAAAAATCTCCTATAGGGATAATGTTTTTAGGGTTATCCTTCTCCATCAAGACATCAACAATCTTTCCATTAAGTAAAGTACTATGGTCCGAGAGGCTAGGTGATTGTGATGATTCCTATAAACTCTTCATTAGGTGTTAAAGTATCATTTACCAAGTAGGTCAATTTTTCCAAAGTATACATCAGTATTTAAATAATAAGGTAATCTACAATGTGCTTATGATGATAACAGGGCAAATTGTCATAAGCTCCCATAAATTCAATTACTGCTTCATCTGTAGAAAAATTATCCAATTTGAAATCTTCTGGAGGATAATTTGTATCGATCATCTCAAGATATATCAAATTGAGTGTTGATATGGTATTGAATTAAGATTAGGATGTTTGTAATCTTTAGTGGGCTTTAAGAAGTGGTATCCAATACCGACTGTATAGTTAATTCTAGCAATTTGTAAAGGTACTTTGATTCCTTGTTGATTTATACCACAACCATTACCTACATAGTCATAGTTCTTATAAAAGATTTTAAATCCTTGACCATAAAGAGATTTCAATTATTTAGAAGATGGTGGAGTTTCATAGGTATCATAATCTGTAGTGTAAGTAAGAGTGGTATCTTCCTTGTTAACTAAAGGATCTTGAGATTCTTTAGGTTTTGTCACAGATTGTTTAGATGATATCGATGCAACTTTTGAAGTTTTAGCACTATTAAGCTTATACTCCCCCATAAAGGTAGGAGTGAAATCCAATGAACCCCAATCATCACCAGGGAGTGCATTTGATGAAGGTTGAGAGTCTTGCACAACATTATCTGTGGAAAGAGGCATTGATGAATCAACCTTTAAATTGTTTAGAATCTTATGATCAACAACTTATTTTTGTGTTTCAATATGTAAACAACTTTCTAGTTCTGGATTAGCTTCAATAGTTTGGAGTTTATTTGCATAAATAAACTTTATTGATTGATCAAGGGAAGACGGAACTGCCCCCATAGTATGAATCCACAGTCTTCCAAGAATCATATTATATGACAAAGCACCGGGCATGACATGGAAATGAGTAGATAGTGTCATGGATCTAGCCTTTACAAGTAAGGTTATAGTACCCAGGGATGGTCTACCAACATTATCAAATCCATGAATGTCAATCTTATCTGGTTTAATTAACTTTTTTATCAATGTTAATTTTGTGCAACAAATTAACACCACAAACATTAAGAGCTGATCCATTATCAACCATAACTCTCTTTATCAACTTTTTATTTATAGCGACAAAGATTATAAGAGGATCATATTGTTTTTGAACTTCCATAGAGGGTAACTCATGTTGTTGAAATAGAATGTTTATTTTTTTCGCATGCATACAGTCTAACAGAGCTGCTACATCATTAGGCTTAACAGTCAGTGGTACAATCACCTTTTCTAAAGCTTCATGTAGCATTCTTTGGTATGTAGGCGATGTTTCAATGAGTTCCCAAAGAGAGATCTTAGCAAGAGTAGTGTGAAGTTGCTCAACAAGATCATAATCTTAACACACCTTATGTGTTAAATGAGGTGGTTGAGGAAGCATTGGCTGGGAAGTTGGTAAAGATATCAGAATAGTTGCTTGATGTTTACTTTGTGTAATGTAGAGAAAGAGAGATTTTCAATTCAATGTAAGGTGTGGTTAAATCCTCCTTTCACTACATACATTCAAGGACATTAAACTGAATTAAACCACAACTTTTGCAAGAGGACTCAACTATCAGGTTTATTGTCACTTGTAATGATAAGGAAATTTGAAATTTGTTGATTATTTGTTAAACCCTAGATCAATAAATAGGCAAAACCTAATTCTATGATAAACAGGGCATAACTTTCAAACTGTGATAGATATGGAAAAACCAAAAGAAGCACTGGGATCAGTGAATAGAGGAGAACCTGATTCTAGAAGCAGGGGTGTTGAAGGACAATGGTGCTTGTGCCCTTGTCCTTGGAGTGAAAATCTACCAACAGTCAAAATTGAGAAAATGCTCCAGAGAGTGTCCAGATGATGTTTCTGAACCCTGATTTGTCAGGAGGCCAACTAGAGGACACTGGTGAGGGAGTCCAAGTCCAAGGTGCTAATTTTTCATTAGATCTAGATTCCTTATGCTCTATATTGCCCTCCTGCAACTCCTCTCCACAAGATCTGACAATTGTAACCTACAATCACAAGAGAGGGGTTGAGGGTTGTGGTATTTAGGAGCTTGCCTCAGTCAAGCCCCGGAATGGAATTCAAGCCTTCCAACACTGTTGTTAGATAGAGAGTGTGTGTCCTTGGTGGACAGAGGAAAAATCAATGATGAAATAGATAAATCAAATCATAAATAAATATCACCTTGGAGGTATAGCTCGCATGAACATGAAGATCCTTCACATCATGAGAGGATGAAGCCAAATCTACAGTAACAAACACAACAACAATATTCTACTCTACAACAATGAATGCTTTGAATGCTCTAAAATCATAAGTTCACCAAAATATCATAATCATCCTCTAGTTTACAAATGAAACCTTAAACATGCTTATATATGCATTCCTACTACAAATTTCATAATTCAAACTTAAGATGTCAGCCATGGAACCTTTTAACGGTCACATAACGGACATTTAAATTTAGGACCTACCTAAAATAGGGCAAGACTAGATCGCAAGAACCCAAGTCCTTAGGTCCGATTTTAGGTTAGGTTTAAGCCCATAGATGACCCTCAAGCTCCATTTAACATGGGTTTTAGGCCATTTTGCACCAGGACTTAAAATGAACATGCATGATGAAAAACAAGGGACCCCGATGGGGAGCTAAACTTATAAGGTAAAAGTCCTAGGGGGACATTTTACGACGTAACATTTATCCCCCACTTTAATGTATGTATGAATGCATGGCCCATACATACATTAAAGTATGGTCAAAACACAACAAACATGCCAGGCACTTGAAGCTAATACATACACAAAGAATGAGGAACTATTTCTAGCCCCCAGTCTCAAGTAGACATTAGAGAAAACACATTACAGGCACATAAAGCACGGAGAAGATAGTAACAGGCACACAAAACACAGAGAAGACAGTATTGAAGACATGCAAAACATGATGAATACACTGATATAGCATTGATTAACATTTTCATAATATATTCCTAACATCTTCATATACATATGCATGGAAATAAAATTACAACACAAAACCCCAAAGGGGAAGACACACCAAACAAACCTCAAGTGTAGGTGGAGCCCATCTCTACACGCACATAAGAGGGAAAACACACCATACAAAGCCCAAGTGGGAGTTAACCGCACAAGGGGGAAAACACACAGAAGACACATGGAATACTTGAGCGTTGTATAGCATGCCAAAGACATATTATACATCTAAAACATGGAATACCTGATGGTTGGGCTTATACCACAACAACCACTAAAGACACACTTAAGGGAGGATAGTCTCAGATCTAACCCCGCCTACTTGGAGGACTTTTGAAATAAAAGCTCAAGAGATACACCATCCCGCCTCACGCAGAGGGCTTAGAATAAAAGGATATGCATGATATCCTGCCTCCGCAGAGGGCTTAATGATTGCAATATAAAATAAAGATGTGCACTCGCGTGGAGATGCAACATCCTGCCTCCATAGAGGGATTACAAACATGCTTTGTTAGTACCAAAATCATCAGACAGTTTACCTTTATATGCCCCCACCTTAAGGTGGTTGATATCATGTACCGATATCAAGCACTTTAAGGTAGAGAGAAAACACACAAGGGAACAAGGGCTTTCACAAATCCCATGCCCCCAAAGGTGACATGTGCTTTACAATCACCAAATGTTCCCACTTGAACACACATTTCTTAATCTAAGCAATGCATGAAAACAGTCACATAAAGAGCCAAGGTTATACTACGAGTTTGGAAGCTGAGTATAACCGTGGGGCTATACTACAGAAATCTCAAAACCGAGTGTAACAACAAGGCAAGATACAAGACCATCAAAGAGCACAAAGCATATGTATTGTTATAGTTTGTTAGCAAATATTAGACATCATCATAATATCACACGAAGTGATTCTAGTAGCCAAGCGTTGGATATATATATCAACCCCATCGTCATATATGAACTAGGTCCATTTTTTCTTGCTCGCTGAAGGGACACATGGTTCGTATTAGTATTATTTAGTTTTTGTCATCCACCAGCGAGGTAGAACTACTAGAAGAAGGTAAACAATAAAGCAAAGGAGGAGAACAAGTTCCTTAGGATCGTCACATAGGAGGGTGCCCCCAGGTCACTAACCGCAATGCTATGCCCCTAAGGCATGACACACAACAATAAAAATAGAGAAGTGAGATAGAAGAATGATGATACAAATAGAAGAATGGTCACAATAGAGGTGGTCTCCTAGTATCCTTGACCTTACAAGAGTGTCAAGGGTCATCCTAGGAGGCCTAAACAATGTTTAACACATCACAGGGGAACACAACATGAGAGAGAAAGGGTTAGAAATACTTACCTGATATGACCTAATGTTAAGAAAATACATATCTTGGAAGAGGCCACCCTTAAGAGAAACTATAATATTCACTACAACAAGTGTGGTTTGAAGAGGGAGAAATATTTACTTGATTCCATGGGATATTTTAGGCAGACAATTCTTGTCTATTAGCTTAGGATATCTCACATGTTGAGTTGGTCTTGTTGATATTACATTAACATTAAGTTTAGGGTGACGAGAGGCTTTGGTGGGCTTTAAAGAATGGTGTCCAATACCAGTCATGTAATTAATTCCAGCAACTTGCAAAGGTACTCTGATTCCTTGTTGATTTACACCACAACCATTACCTACATAGTGTCAATTGTTATAAAGGATTTTAAATCCTCGACCATAGAGGGATGTCATTTCATTAGAAGATGATGCAGCCTCATAGGTATCATAATCTATAGTATAGGTTAGAGTATTGTCTTTGTTTTCTACCAAGGAGGCTTTGGTTTTCTTAGGTGTTTCAAAAGATTGCTTGGATGAGATCAATGCCACTTTTGATGTGTCAGGGTTACTAAGTTTTAATTCCCCTACGCTACAAGGATTAAAATCTAATGAACCCCAATTGTCACCAAAAAGTGCATTTGATGTTTTAGAGTCTTGCACAACATTATCTGTGGCAAGAGGTGTTAATGAATCCACTTGTAAGTTTTTTAGACTTTGCTGATTTTTAACTTGTTTTTGTATTTCAATATGTAAACAACTATCTAGTTTAGGATCAGCTTTCACGGTGTGGAACTTGTCTTGATAGATAAACTTTAATGATCTATGAAGGGTAGACGGAACTTCCCCCATGGCATGAATCCACGGTCTACCAAGAATCATATTATATGAAAGTGAACCGGGAATGACATGAAAAAGGGTAGATAATGTCACAGGTCCAACCTTCACGGGTAAAGTTATGGTGCCCACAGATTGTCTACCAACATTATCAAAGCCATGAATGCCAATCCTATCCGGTTTGATTAAAGATGTGTCAATATTGATTTTGTGTAGTAAGTCTATGCCACAAACATTCAGAGCCAATCCATTATCAATCATAACTCGCTTTATCAATTTTTTTATTTATGGTGACAAAGATTATAAGAGGATCATATTGGTTTTGAACTTTGGTTGATGGTAATTCATGTGGTTGAAAGAGAATATTCATTTTTGTCACATGCATACAATCTAACAAGGTTGCTACATCGTTTGGCTTAATAGCAGGTGGTACAACCACCTTTTGTAAATCTTCTTGGAACATTTTGTGGTATGTAGGTGATGCTTGTATTAAATCCCAGAGAGAAATCTTAGCCAGAGTAGCATGAAGCTGCTCGACTAGATCATATTCTTGACCACTTTTAGGCATAAGACGAGGTGGTGGAGGAAGCATAGGTTGAGAACATGGAAGAGAGATGGGAACATGAGGTGCTTGCTTACTTTTCTTGTTATTACAGGTGTTATATGTGTGAGCAATCACATTTTGAACACCTTGATTTCTTTGAGTGATTTGTCTTGCATAGTTTAGGATGTAATCTAGTGGTCGAAATGGTTTTTGATCTCCTCAAACTGTTATAATTGGTTTTAAGCAAGAAGGTGCATTAGGTGCCCCCCGCACAACCATCTTAGGAATATTGCTACACTTATCTAGGAACCCCTTAGTGTGTGGGATAAGTTTATTAGTGAAGATTGAATTAACATTGTTTTCCTCCTGATTAGGCTCACAATCTATCCCTAAAGGAGTGAGAGACCTTTTCTCATCCACTAATGCTTCATCTTGGCCAAGGAGAGCATTGGAATGACAGAAAGGTAAGGTGTCGTTAGGAATGTTAGGTGTTGTATCATTAATAGAGCTATCCATAGTTTTCTCATCTAGAGTGCTTGGACATTCAACTACAGGAGAAGTAGGATAACTTACGGAATCATCATCATCATCATATATTTTAGATTTTAGTTCCAAAGCATTAAGAGAACTTTCACACTCATCATTGTCAATGTGTTTTGCTAGATCTTCTACTACCGAAGGGTATGTATTCATGAGAGATGTAAAGTTGTCAAAATCAAATAAATAGTCAAGGATTTCAAATGAAGATCATTTAAATATATCATTATGATACATAGCTTGTATATAAGTGAGAACATGAGGATTCATATTAAGAAATTTGTAGAAATTCTCAAAGTTTTTGATATATGCATGTAAAGATACCAAAGAGCAATGAGATGAAGATGCCATAATGAAATGTCTTATAACATCAATGTCCAATAAGATCTAATAAGACAAGACATGCAAAGTTATAAGATACTTAACACACCCTATATGTGTGACAATTTCACTAACTTGTTTGAGGGAAAGGGCTGAAAGGTCACACAAAGTCCACAACAAACACAATGGATAGGATAAAAAGAGTACAACACAACAAGGTCCAATTTATAATCTTATGTATTTAGATTGAATGCAATGAAACAACACAAAGTATGCGTGTTCATGCACCTAAAATGTTCACTTTTTTCACCTTATTTCAATGCAAATGTATAAAAGAGGAGGTGTTGTAAGGAAATTGATGAAGGACAGTGAATAATAACCTTAATATCAGTCCAATAGTTCAGCAATATCCTTCACAACACACCTATGACGCAAAGTTGTATGGGTGACAAGGCAAAATCTAGTAAAAATGCAAGGTTTTCAAACCCTAATTATGAAATTAAGGCATAAATGTATGCAAAATGATGTATGAATTCTTTCTAATCAGATTTATGATGAAAAATAACTTAGATTAGATCTGAAAATGATTTTAAAACCCTACAATGCTCAATGCAAGTGCAATTTTAATGATAAATCAATGAAAAATGCTAGTTTTTGTTGTAATTGAGCATGTGTAAATGCAAATTTTTGAAATATGAATGCAAAAACACACAAGAATACAACACTACATACAAAATTAGATTTGAATGAGTGCCTAAGATGAGTAGTAAAATCTGGAACAAGATTTTAACTACAAACCCTAGTTTTTGAAATTACTAAGTTATAAGAAAATTTTAAACAAACCCTAGCAATTTTAATATGAAAAATACAATGCAAAAGATTGTAAGATGATTTTATGTCATTTATATCAGATCCAATTTAAAAATCATAAATTAAATGAAAATTTAATTCAAATTATGTCAAAATGTAAGCTAAAATGCTAATTTTTTCAAATTTTTCAATTTTTTTGTAAATTTTCAAATGCAATATGAAAATTATAAATTAAATGAAAATAAATTTCAAATCTAATGCAAAAATCAGAAATTAAATGAAAATAAATTCAAATTATGTCAAAATGTAAGCTAAAATGCCAAAAAAAATTAAAATTTTTAAAATTTTCAATTTTTTTGTAAATTTTCAAATGCAATATGAAAATGATGAATGAAATGAATGAAAATATGATGTACAACACTCAGTAAGGTGCAAAATTCAAATAAAACATGGGTTCACCAAAATGTAATGTAGAAAAAGAGGGATTTTCAATTCAATGTAAGGTGTGGTTAAATCCTCCTTTCACTACATACATTCAAGGACATTAAATCGAGTTGAACCACAAATTTTGCAAGAGAACTCAACTATCAAGTTTGATGTCACTTGTAATGATAAGGAAATTTAGAATTTGTTGATTATTTGTTAAACCCTAGATCAATAAATAGGCAAAACCCTTGTTCTATGATAAACGGGGCATAACTTTCAAACCGTGATAGATATGGACAAATTGAAAGAAGCAACGGGATCAATGAACAGAGGAGAACCTGATTCCAGAAGTAGAGGTGTTGAAGGACAATGGTGCCTACACCTTTGTCCTTGGAGTGAAAATTTACCAACAGTCAAAACTGAGAAAATGCTCCAGAGAGTGCCCAAATGATGTTTTCGAGCCCTGATTTGTTGGGAGGCCAATTGGAGGACATTGATGAGGGTGCCCAAGTCTAGGGTGCAACTTTTTTGTTAGATCTAGATTCCTTATGCTCTGTATTGCCCTCCTACAACTCCTCTCCACAAGATCTGACACCTATAACCTGCAATCACAAGAGAGGGGTTGGGGGTTGTGGTGTTTAGGAGCTTTCCTCAGTCAAGCCCTGGAATGGCATTCAAGCCTTCCAACACCATTGTTAGATAGAGAGTGCATGTCCTTGGTGGATAGAGGCAAAAGCAATGATAAAATAGATAAATCAAATCACAAATAAATATCACCTTGGAGGTGTAGCTCGCATGAATATGAAGATCCTTCACATCATGAGAGGATGAAGCCAAATCTGCAGTAACAAACACAACAATAATATTCTACTCTACAACAATGAATGCTTTGAATGCTCTAAAATCATAAGTTTGCCAAAATATCATAATCATCCTCTAGTTTACAAATGAAACCTTAAACATGCTTATATATGCATTCCTGCTACAAATTTCATAATTCAAACTTAAGATATCAGCCACGAAACCTTTTAATAGTCACATAACAAACATTTAAATTTAGGACCTACCTAAAATAGTGCAAGACTAGGGCGCGAGCACCCAAGTCCTTAGCTCTTATTTTAGGGCAGGGTTAAGCCCATAGATGACCCTCAAGCTCCATTTAACATGGGTTTTAGGTCATTTTGCATCAGAAATTAAAATGAACCAACATGATGAAAAACAAGGGACCCCGAGAGCTAAACTTATGGGGTAAAAGTCCTAGGGGGACATTTTATGACGTAACACTTTGTTTTTTATTTCATGGATTATATGTATAAGCAACCACATTGTGGTTAGAATATTGTGATCCATCATGATATGGTTGAATTGTTATTTGATTAGCTTTGTTATAGATGCAATCAGGAGGTTGAGAAGAAGTTGGAAAACTTCTTACAATGAGCATCGATTTCGTCTATGTTTTAGGCACATTGAAACACAGATTGACCACTATATTCAGTTTCACAGGGTCTTCTTGAGATTTAGGAACATAAATTGCATTTACTAATCTTTGAAATAATGACAGTTTAGGAGTTGTAGTGGAATGTTCAATAGAGATAAAGTCATCCAAGGCTTCATCTAACATATTGAAGTCATCACAACTAAATGGCTCATTATATGCATTAAAGTCTTGTAAAAAGAAATCCGACATTTCCACATAATCTAATTAACCCAAGACTTAAATGTAAAACAAGATAGCATATACTTGAAAAAATGAAACAAGATATCACTATGCAAGTAACAAAATTTCAACGTATGATCTTTCAATGAAAAGATAGATATATCAATCAAAATGCAATGCATGTACTTTTCATGAAAGAGGGTTTATAATCTAAATCTAATTTAGAATAGAAAATAATTGCAGATCTGAAGTAAAAGGATGAAAATTCTTTTAAACATGGGTTCACCAAAATGTTTAGTGTAGAAAGGAGAGAGAATGATAGCATTTGCAAACTAGGTCAGGCCCCTCTTTTCAAGTACACTAAACATTAGGAATATGAACTTAGCTTGATCACTATGAGAGTGATAAGTTACAAGTATCCTATTCCTTTTTGTTGTACCTAAAAAGGCGTCTCAACTAGAGTTATGCAAATCCTAATAGGCAAAGAAGAGATCAAACCCTAGTTTTAAAATATGCACTAACAAATGAATTTCAAGAATAGTAACACATAGACTAATCACAGAAATGTAAACAAAGAGCAACAGTGACTATGCACCTAAAATTTGGAGGCCCGCTAGACTTGGGCACTAGCCCCAGTGTCCTGTAAGTTTTTCGACGGTAGAATTATCTGTACCAGATGCATATATCTTTGTTCAAGGTCCCAGATCCTAGTTTTTAGGCACTGTTAGACTCGAGCACTAGCCCCAGTGTCCAGCAGATATTCTGATGAAGAAACTATAATTTTTGTGATGACTGTACCTACAACATCTGCTTCTCCTTCACTTCTTTCCATCTGATCTTCCTGAATCTAAACTGCACAAGCAAAAGAAGGAGAAAGATGGTTGTGGGTATATAGGAGTTTGCCTCAGTCAAACCTCGTCTTTGGTATTTCTACCTCAATAATAGCCAATGTCAAAGTATGTAGATGTGTGTGCTTGAAAACCAAATGTGTAAGCATAAACAAATGCAAGATCCTAAATGACTCAAGCATCAAGGATTAGATCCATAAATGTTTCACTCAAGGAAATAGCAACTTCACCTCAAGGAGATGAAATCAATGAAGACTTGTAGAACAAGAAGGTGAGGTAGTCGTATCCATGAAAGATTCCAAAACTCAAATTGGAGGCTTCAACCCTTCAAAGGGTTTGGCAAACCCTAGAAAGAGCAAGATAGACTCAAGATCTTGATTCCTAATCTCCACAACATATCTCCATGATAGCAAAGATAAAATGCTTCAATGATTTTCAACACTTTGTAGACTTCAATAGCAATAGTAGCAGAATTTTGGTGTAGTAAGCTTGCGTGTGAATTGTGTGTGTTAAAATGATTTTTAATTCTCTTTAAATACCTAACCTTAGGAGGGAAAAGGATTTCAAAATAACATGCCAACATCGCGTGAAAAACAAATTTTGAATTCAGAATCCCGAAGCACATAACGAAAGTTGACACCAAAATAAAACTTGGAATCCAAAGATTTAGGGCAGGAATAGGGCGCGGGGGCCCAAGTCTAGCCCCTAAATTTTACTTGAAATCAGGCTTAAGGGTGTCCAGAATGTCTAGAATTCATCATCTCTTTCCAGGTTTTGTCATTAGATGCTTTGAAATGTGACATTTCCTTGATAAGGTAGTCGTTAATCAGGGCTTAGATAGGTCCAATAATGAAATCGGTTAAGGGACACTAAAAGTAGGAGTTAAACATAGTGAAATTGTGCTAATCTAAGTAGGAGCACAATTTATGACATAACAATATATGTATATATATATATATATAATTTTTTAATCATGTCTTCTCTGTGTATTATGTGCTTCATTGTCTTCTCTGTGTATTGCATTCTTCCTTACTATATCCACTATGTCTTATGTGACTGTCAAGTGTTTTCTTATGTTTGCCTAAGCTTGGGGGCTAGAAATGGTCCTTCAAACTTAGGGTGTGTCTTCATTCTTGTGCTTGATGTGTTTGATATGCTTCGACCATACCTTAATGCATGTACTGATCGTAAGATCATACACACATTAAAGTGGGGGCTAAATGTTATGGAGTAAAAATTGGACATGTGCCTTTTTACCTCCTAGTTTAGCTCCTAGGTCCCCGTGATAACATTGTACATACAAAATATTCATCCCGATGCAAAATCCCCCGAAACCCATGTAAATTGGGAACTAGGGGCCTATTTTATGCCTTACCCCAGACCAAAAAGGTGCCTTGGTACTTGGGTGCCTGCTCCCAAGTTCTCCCTAATTGGTCAAGGCAAATTCAAATACATGTCGACATAGGACCTTTAAAAGGGTCTCTCCTTGTCAGCTCTTTTGATTTAATTTACGAATGTTAGCGGGAAAGCATATATGTGTGTTTTTGAATTCATTTGTAACCTAGATGGATATTGTGATCTTATGATCTTAGAGCAAAAAGCATTCAAAGTGTTCATTGTGTTACTAGAGCAGATTTGTATTTGTATCGTGTGTGTTCTTGCAGATTTGGAATCATCATCCATCTCCTTATGAGTTGAAGGATCTTAATTCTCCTAAGGGCTTCACCTCTAAGGTGATATTATTGTTATTTGAGTCATTCCATCATTGATTTATGTTTAGCCTCCGCCATGCTAGGGCACACACTCTCTATCAAACAACAGTGTTGGGAAGCTTGAATACTATCCTGGGATTTAACTGAGGCAAGTCCCTAAACACCATAACCCCCAAACCCCTTTTCTTCTTGTGTACAAGTTACAGGTGTGAAATCCAAAAAGGTGAAGGTATAGAAAGATTGAGTAAGGGAAAGGGTTTCATGATCTGATAGCATTTTAGGAGTATTACTCTGCGAAAGACTTGGGTCTTGTGAAATAGTCCTTTTGTCTGAACCAACTTTAGACCTAGCTTCTAAGCAGTCTCTAGAACATTTTCTCAATTCTAACTTTTGGTAGATTCTCACTTCAAGGACTTGGGCACCTAAAAATTAGTCCTTTGACACCTTTGCTTTTAGAATCAAGTTCTCCTCTATTCACTGATCTCAGTGCTTCTTTCAGATTGTCTGTATCTATCACCGTTTGTGAGTTATGCTTCGATCATTATAAAACTAGGGTTTGATGCATATTTGACCTAGGGTTTGATAAAAGGCTTGATTAAATCAGATCTTTCCATAGTACTCTTGAGCACAAGATCTGTAGTTGAATCTTCCTCCATTTGGTAGTAATTTGGCTCGGTCTTTTCCTTGAATGTTATTGTGGAAGAGGGTTTGATCTAGTGTGCATGCTAGTATTCATCATTCATCTTTTTCACACTTAACAGTATGGTAACATGATTTTTGGATTGATGGATGAAATAGGATTGAGGAGGAGAGATGGTGACATATGATTTGGGGGCGTGATATAATGCATTGTATTTGGGATTGGAAGAATGGATTTTAGAAGCAACGTGGATAGTACCAACATGGTTGGATTGTTTATATTGGGATACATAACGAAGGCCATGTGTACATGGATGGATTTTGACATGGATGGGATCCAAAATACCTTGTTTGTGAAGGCCTAAGCCTTTACCTTGATAATTCATGTTTTGGAGTACGATGTGTGATGGGATTTGTGTTGTTTTGGAAACAAGACATGAGTCCATTATAAGAGGGAGAAGGATGGGTGGTGGAGTAAAGTTGTTCCTCTCCTATAAGAGAACCACCATGGATCAAGGTAGTGGGACCAAGAAGATAGGATGGTGGATTTGGAATGGGTCAATAGGCAATAGTAGAGGGTCGATGGGAGATGGTAAAGGATTAATGGGGGATGATGGGGGATTAATGGGATATGGTATGGGATCGGGAGAGGGAGGAGTTGGGATGTTTGGATCATGATTAGGAAGGGGGTGGATGTGTTGACATGCTTTGCACTAGGCTCTTGAAATAGCCAAATTTGTGTGGATGGTGTGATGGGGGAGGAGCATGTAGTTTCAATAGGCTCCTTGGACAGGGTGGATGAAGAAGTGGGCAATATTTTTGATAAATGGAGGAAGAGGATGGTTTGATTTTGATGGGTGTGAGGTGGATAATGGGATCATCAATGACACATGTGGATGAATTTGGAGAAGTGGGGTAGCTTGACTCCACAAGTTTGATTTGGTGATTTTTCTCTAGATCCTTAGCTAGGAGTCCTTGGAGAAAGGATGATTTGGATTTAATAGGAGAATTGGATAGTGGAGTAGATGGTGGATTGGATGACAACGTAGATGGAGGGATTGATGGGTGAGGATATGGTGGATTTGGATAAACAGGATAAGGATATGAGGGATGAGGGGATGAAGGAAGGGGATAAGAGAGATAATGGGATTGATGAGTGGTAGGTAGCACTCATCCAAACACACCTTTTTGTTCCCTTTTTCCCATTTTCATGCACCACGTGTTATGTTGATTGCACTATGGAAGCTGTGAAATATTGTTTAATTATGTTAATAAAAGATGAAATGTTGAAGTTACTATTGTGATGAAAGGACCTATGTTTTGGATTTAAACTAACAAAATTATGTAGAAATGTCTCATTTTTTAACACATGTGTCTATATCTCAGGTGGAGAAAGGTTTTTGGGAAACTCTAGAGATGTTCCTAACTATCTCTAGAGTTGAGTAGAAGGTACACTACATAGTACTCCAACGTTTTCCAGGATGGTTGGAGGATCTCCAGAGCTGGAGTAGTAGGACAGGAAGGGTTGGTGATCATAAAGACCTCTAGAGTTGTGTCCTAATGATCCATATGGTGATCTCCAGAGTTGTTGTTAACTGTACAAAGTCTCTGAAGTTGCACAGAATCTCTAGAGTTGTTTCACTGCCAGAATCTTTGGAGCTACTGTGAAGCTACGGAGTTCTGCACATCAAGGTCAAGGTTTTTAAGAAGATAACTGCAGTGGTTTAGAGGGAACAAAGTACAACTCTGATTTGGTTTTGCATGAGTTAGGAACTTCCAGTAGTTTGTTGTTTTAAATTTAATTCCCTTTTTATCAGGGCCTCCATGGCCTAGTTTATTAAAAGTCAAACTCTAGAATTAAGGACACCACCAGTGTCACTTAAGTCTTTTTAAGTTCTGCATGGTTATACTTTTATAGAGATAGTTGCATGTTTAAGTTTTAGAATAAAAGATCTTTTGTATCTCAAGATGAACTGAGAGCAAACATGGTAAACTCTAGAGATGTGATATCAACAAGAAACTGATATATATTGATGGAGACAGCAGAATAATCTATAGTTTTTAGTTGGTTTTTATATAGATAGTTACAGAAATAGATACTTCTTTAATATACTCTATTTTTGAAATACTAGATTAAGGAAGGCAGTTCTTTATATTTTTATTTTGAAATATTTGTTTAGCCTTCAATTCTAAAGGTGTGGAGCAAGGGCCCACTCCCACTGAAAGAAGGAAGGCTAGTATTGTTTATTACTTTCTTATGTATTGATTCCTTAATGTAGTTTTTCATGCTTTCATAGAATAAATCAAACTCTTGTCAATTCAATTTTGTTTTTTTTTAAATGATTGTTTCAGCTTTTGTAATCAAATAGATCATTTCCAACAATGTAATGTGTCAATTCTTAGATTAGGTTTCCTTCAAAGAAAATAGTTAGAAGTATGAGTTTGATTAATTAGGAAAGTTTCATTTCAGTAGTTAGTTAAGGATTGTTAATTGTTGGTTCCTATTGTAGATAATTACCATGGACACAACCTTGGATTTGATAAATAATTATGATTAAATGCCAAGGTACAATGACCCTTGTCAGGGATGATGGATTTTGATACGGGGATGGATGTTGGGATGTGGATGGGGGATAGAATTAGGCATAGGGATGACCATAGGGTATACAATTAGGCATAGGGGTGTAACTTGTGCTAGCCAATGCATGGTCAAAGGGTGATTGCATGTTTATGGATGGGCAAGGGTAGTTTATGGCAAGCTTTCTTACAAGGATTTCATTTTTATCTTTGTCAAAAAGACTATCATC
Organism: Cunninghamia lanceolata; assembly: GCA_027924645.1. NCBI lineage: Eukaryota > Viridiplantae > Streptophyta > Pinopsida > Cupressales > Cupressaceae > Cunninghamia > Cunninghamia lanceolata. Next base: position 742,380 of record BSBN01001529.1, on the reverse strand, counting down.
ATCATCGAAAGTGGATGGATTCATGATTGGATTTGGATTTGAGATGATGTGATGTAAGATAACTTGATGAATTTGATTTTGATTTTGGATTAGAGGGGATTGATTTGGATTGATCAAGGTCAACGATATATGACACTTGATGCTAGGATGGATTTTATTTTATTTTTATTAATCAAGGTCAATGATATATGACACTTGATCAGATTTGGATTGATTGGGGTTGATTTGGATTAGGCCAAAAGGCCCTTGGATGGTTGGATTGGATTGGATTTGATTAAGGATTAGGCCAAGGGCCCCTTTGGATAGTGATTTGGATGATGATTTGGAGAAAAATGATTAAGTGTTGGGTTAGATTAGATAGGTGATTGATTTGGAGAGGGTTGAAAGCGGGCTAGTTCCTTAACCAATTTAGATTTTCAAAGGATGATTTTTGTATTAAGGAGGGGGTATTGGATTTTCATTAGGGATGGATAGAGGAATAAAGGATGGTTGATTTTGGAAAAGGAATGAATGGATTAGATTGGGATTTGCATGAAAGGGGATTAAGCTCAATGATGGGATTATGATTGGAATTGGTTAATGGATAGGATGATTTAGGATAATGGATTGAGATTAGGATGGAGACGATTAGTATGTGTGGATAAATGGTGTGGATTATAATTGATAAGGGATTAGATTAGAATGATAGTAATGGATAAGATTGGGATGGATTGGACTAAGATTAGGATGATTACAATAGGATTAGGGATGAGTGGATGAAGTGATTTGGGATTATGGATTATGATCAAGATGTGATTAAGATGGTGATGAAGAATTGGATTAGGAAATGGATGAGATGATTAGGATTCAATGGAAAGTGGATTAGTATATGGATTAGGGATAATGATGGATATGTTTAAGTCCAAAGGGGGGATTTAAATAAGCTCAAATGATGGAATTGGATTAAGCTCAAGTGATGGGAAGTGATTAATCTCAAATGATAGGGTTTTATGAAGGGGGGATTTTCAACAGTGTTTGGAGACCCAACCTAAGGATAGGGGATGTGGGGGATGGAAGCAACCCCCTACTAATGGGGGTTTGAGGGCAGCACCCCCGATTGGAAATTTTTTGAAAAATTATCTTGTAAAATTGATGGTTTTGATGGGGGATTTGATGAAATTGGATAGACAGGATAGATCTTCTGAAATACAGAGCATATTTGTTTAAATGGGGGTGGAATTACTGAAATGAAGTTAGACAAATTTTAGAAGGAGGTTGATGTGAGAGCAGATCCGTTGTAAAGAAAAATGTATCCACTGAAATGCAAACGGATTCATTGAATTGGAGCTAGGCAAATTGTGAGTTTTGGTTGGGCCAAGTGTATTCATCGAAACTAGTGATGAATACACCAAAACAGAGATGGATATGCTGAATTGGGTGTAGTTTGGGTGATTTGGAGGAAGATGAAATTAGATGATTAAGAGGTGATTAGGGATGGCTTGATGGATGCTTGACCTTAGGCAACTTTGCAAGATAAAACTTCACACACATACATGTATAAACTTGCAAAGGATGGGGACTTTGGATTAAGGGGAGTGCACGAGTTTTGATGATGAATACACACCAAGCACAACAACACCCTAGATTATTCAAGTGGGATTGACTCCTAGTGTAGGCCCACACTCACTAACTCTTCAATATTCCTACCTAACTAGGAATATCTTACCAAGAGAGAATAGCTAGGGATCAGGTGGCTGACAGCTCACCCTTTCCCTTTCTTTGGAGGCTTTGACACCTTACCCAAAGAACTTCTATCTCTACTCAAGGAGGTACATGGTGAGTATATTTAGGCTTGATGTTGAGCCTTGCATCACACTAAAAGATCGGTTAAAAGGTCATAGCTAGGATGAATGGGCTTCTAGGGGTATCTTCTATACACTCAATGTGCGTGAGGATTATGTCCACAAAATGAGGGGTATGTCTAATGGCATGGTGCAAGAGGGTAACCCACTCTCCTCCTTCACTTTGCAAGGTATAAAGTTCTTACAAGCTTCGCCCAAACAACAAATGTCCCCCAATGGGAGAGTCTTTTGATTCTCTCCCAAATTTGTATACCCTACTAGAACACGAGGGTTGAGGTCATCCCCTTGGTGATGAAATCCAAGGTAGGCCCCCTAGAGGAAATAATCCAAGGCATTTTTGATCTCCAAGGTCACACAAAGCGCAAGGAGAGAGCATACACACCAAGGACCTTGGGATTAACAAAGATTAGATCAAATCAAGGTTTTTGATCCCCAAGATCATGTGAAGTGCAAGGGGAGAGCATACACATTGATTGACCCCAAACAAAGTAAATAATGCTCCTTTTAACCCTAAAATAGATGTTCCTAGATTTAGTACAAAATAGATGAGTCCTTCGACTAGCGGGCTACCAAACCACAAGATTAGTAGGACTTTAATTTTTGAGTCTTAGACTAACAATATCTACACAAAATGATATTATATGTATAGGAACATGTATAAGATTGTCAAATCCAAGGGTTAGATTGATTAGGTGTAAAGAAAATTACAAAAAATGGATGACAGAACATATTCGCCCAAACACATGATAGATCCGCCAAAAGACAAATAGATCTACCAAAATAGAGATAGGATGGGGAAAATGCTCACCAAGCCTCAGAAAGATCTACCAAAATAGGCGATATATCTACTGATTCAGGAACAGATCTGTCAATCTATGTTCAAGACCTAAAAATGAAGATTTTTCTAGAAAATGATCAGTTTTTTAATGAAATCAAAGGATAAATGGAAATTTTGACATTATGCACCCCCTGTAAAATGGACTCCCTATTAGAAAATAGAATGATGAAATGATTAGAAGAAGATTAGGGAAGATTAGGGAAGATTTGAAGGTGATTGTCTACCCAAGAAATAGATCTACCAAAATCTTCATAGTGTTGATAACTGAGAGGGGGGGTGAATCAGTTATCCTAATAATTCAACTTTCTGTGCTTTCTTAACAGTTAATGCAACATCAGATTCTATAAGCAAGCATAACTATGAAATGTAAATAACACCAATGCACATGACACAATAATTTTGACGTGGAAACCCTGCTAAGGGAAAAAACCACGGAGTGATTAACCTAAGATATTATTCTCTGTTAGAAGAATAGAAGATACAAAATGGCACTTGCCAATTAGGGCTCACTGCCTGAGCACACTATTCACAAGAGGCTCACTACCTACAAGAGACTCACTGTCTACAGAAAAGGAAGGTAACTCAATGTTTGAACTGATGAGAAGCATCCACACATGCTGAGATTCAATTCCGATTAAGCTCAATAAACTGATCTGTTGCACTTCATTCTTACTCTCTTTTGATGCAGCTGTACTGTCACATTCCAGATCTCTTTTACTATCTTTACTCTGCTCTGCTACTTATCTTCACACCTATCTTTTTTATTCACCCCCTTCACATTTAAATCAATCATGTATATATATATCCTCACAAGTGATTTCATCACCTTTCAAGTCGGCATCCGGAATAGTCAATATTTTCCTCAAACTCTGGTCTGTCGGCTGAATCCTTGCATATCAAGTAATGAGGATCAAGGATATACTTGTAGAAGTCATCAATCATGTTGGCCAATCATAACTTGCACCTTAAGAACCTTTACCATCATCAGTAACACATCCGGAATAATGTCTGATGTTCTGCCAGACAGTTCTTCCTCTATTCACACAGTCAATCAGGAACTCGACACTCAAGTATTCATATCTCCTCATCCTTTCAACACTAGAGGATGAATCCTTGGATTCTATTTGTCAAGGTACTCCTCTTGACTTCCCCAAATCTGCATTATGGAGATACGTCTTCTGAGAGATCCGGACCTGTCTATCGGACCTTACTGAGTTCTCTTCTCTTGATTACCAGACCTCAATACTTCTTCAATCTTACTTCCGGTAAAGACTCATCATGTCCTGTGGATGTGTGAGATAACCTTTGTTGTCATCAATGACAACAATCATGAAGCTCTAATGTGTCACTTGCCAACAATCTCCCCCTTTGGCATTGATGGCAACACTTAGTGAAAAATGACTAAGTGTTATACTATACTCCCCCTTGGCTGATGCTTTGTCTCTATGTACATTTTCTGGAGCTCCCCCTTAGCTGGATTCCTCATTTTTCACTACTCATCACTCCCCCTTTGACATCAATGGCAAAGGGTAGGGTCCACACAAAAAAATTTAACTTAGTCGCATAGGTATATCATCCGGTTGCACTCTACATATACTTTAGTATGTCTGCAAAGGAGGTTTTCAATTGTACAACTTCACTTGCCCAACTCAGCTTCATCCTGTCCAAAATTGATATGTGACCACTTAACAGGAATGCAAAAACTTCAGCCTTCTTCAGATCTGTCAGATCATTTGTCTTGGCGGTGGTTTGAGCATCACTTAGGGCCTCATGCAAGGCCTCCAACTTAGGAATGATTATTCTTCTAAGCTCATTTAACCTGCTGATTCTATTTTTCTTTTCTTTCTCTAGCTTCTTAATTTCATCCAAAACTGCAATGGTCTGACATTCTTGATTTACTATGGATGAGGTAAATGGATCAAAATTTTGAGAAAGTTTTGTTAGTTGGATCTCCTTTTCTTTCATTTTCTTCTCAATCTCCATTGTTGCTTTAGACCATGATAGACAAAATTTATATATTTCCCCGCCATCTTTAAGAGCATTTTCTAATCTCTTTATCCCTATATCCATATTTCTTTTATCATTTGATATTAAACTTAGTACTTCAGAGAATCTTTTATCCAAAAACTCTTTCTGGACCTTTTCCTCAGCTGATTTCTCTAAGGACTCAAAATGAGTGCTGACTGAAATAACAAGAGATTTAAGATTACCTGATGAGGAGGCTAAGGGATCCTTCTAAAAAGATGGCATGATCTTTTCTAAAACACCGGATGCAGCTTCTATTAGCTCACAGTCTTCCATGTGAGACTTCAGAAGTTTTTCTTTTGCCTTTGCATTGGCAAATGAAGCTATCTTCATTGTTTGAACCGGGGAGAGAGAGTCAAAGTTAACTGGACCTTCAAGTAACTCCGGTTCATCAATCTCCAATATTTCTTTTGTCAAGAAGTTCTTGATAGTTTCTACAGTGTCTCTTGCTAGAGATAGAAATTTCTTCTCTTCTGTACGGTCACTTATGTTCTTCTCATCTTGACTTTCTTCTCTTCTTTTCACTTCTTCTTCTTTCTCCTCTAATCTTTCTTCTCCTTTAGATCCGGAGACTATAGGGGAAACCGGAGGAGAGATATTTGTTTGTGCATGAGCCACCTCTTCTAGAGTAGAGGGTTTTAAGCCCTTGTCTTTACCTTCACCAGAGTCCATTACTTCTTCTGTCATTGCCTCAGTAGATTCTTTTTCAACACTTGAAGCCGAGGGATCAATACCCAAATCCTCTATAATAGGAATGTTGAATCTTGAGTATGCCTTCTATAGGATTTCTTCTGTTTCTTTTGCCACTTTATTGGTCTCTCCAAGCATGAGCTGATTCATTCTAGTCTTACTCCGGAACTCATCCTTGCAATCTTTGAAGATCATATCCATTTGTTTTAGAGTAACTGAAGGGTAGAGCTGAATAGCTATCTGTTCTCTGATTTCTAAGTCCTTTGCCTTAGCATTTTCTTTTCTCATTTCAAGTTCCTTTTCCAAACTTTTAGGAATTAGAGAAATTATTTCAATCAAGGCTTTATTGTATATGTTCAAGTACTTAACTATGGCTTCCTCCAAGATTTTTCTATCTGCATCATTATATGCATCATAGAATTATGTTATTGGTTGTAGGTTTCCATCCATAGTAACAGCTTTGACTACATCATCTGGGGACAGAGTGGGCTTTTTAACAAATTCTTCTGCCTCTACACCAGATACTTTCTTTTTCTTCTTCATCTTCTTGATTTCTTCATCAGATTCTGTCTCTTCTTCATCATCCTTCTGACTAACATAAGACCTTGTGGCCTTTGTTTTAGTTCTTTTCTCTCCTCTGTCGGATGATTTTGCTTCTGGCTTTGATGTCCTTGAGCTTTTAGCAGTGGCAGGTGCAGATCTCTTTGATGATCTTGCCCAGGTGGAAGATTTTACCGGATCACTTTCCTTTTCAGCTTCTTCCTTCTCTTTCTCTACGCTTTCCCTCTTCTCCCTGTTAGCATCAAGTGCTTCTTTTGATATGCCAAATCTTTTGGCAACATCTTCTACTTCTTTTCTTACTTTTCTCTTCATCTCTGGTTGTCTGAGTTTGACATGGATCTTTACACTCAACTCCTCAAAGGTTCCAAACCTTTCTGCCTTGGGATCTTTGGGCTGACTTAGCATGTGCTGAATATGCAGCTCCATAATTTTCTCATCCACTTCATACCCCATTGGCATGATCCAGACTATCCTTGGCTCCACAGCCTCCATTAGGCACTGATCAATTTCTACCATGAAACAAACTGTATCTTGATACTTTTCAACTAGAGATTTGGGAATTCTCTCCCTTGCTTGCATCATGTTCTAAAAGTTCTTAAAGTACCCCCAGAGTGTTGTATTCTATGCCTTGGCATCACCAAGCCCATGTATATAATCTCTGATCTGAATGGCTACTGGTCTATCATTCAGCCATACCCAACCACTGGATCTGAGAAGCTCATTCATGTAATAGAAGAAAAGACAGAGTATCAAACTGCCATATTTGAAGGAGTTCTTCTTATCCTTCTTTATCTTCTGTAGATTCCCCAAGAGTTGGTTCAGAAGGAGAACACAAAGATCATAGTCTACATTCTTCCTCAACATTTCATAAGTAGTATATATAGAAGTTTCAGAGATTGAATTCTCCCTACTGGAGTGATATATCTTATATCCAATTATCATTGATGCAAACTTGATATCCGGATCTGTGATATCCTCAATAGTCATAGCTCTTTTATCAAACTTTGATCCAGTAGCCTCACTGACAATTTGGTTTTTGACAGATTTGAGCGTAGGCATTTCACCGGTTGAGTGTAACCTAGTTACAGCCCTAATGGCATCCTTAGTAATCTTAAATGGTCTATTTAACCACATGAAGTTGTCATGCATTCTGCTCAAGATATACCGGACCCATTCATCTTCTGGAAAACATGGGAAATAGATGCACTGTGCAAAATGTTTTTCCCGGACAGCTCTATACTGAGTTTTGAGTTCAAATGAGTCATCTATCAAGTTCTTGTGATAGATATCAACCAGCTCAGATTCCCCAAATTCTTCAATATTCGCATGAATATATGCCCTAACATCTACATGCAAAACTCCATGTGGAATACATGAAAAGGCGCCTAGGGGATCAACTTTTAGGGATTTATATGGATGTTTCTTGAACTTGGGTCATGGCCTCTTAGTGATCTTTACAACATTTGGTGTATCCATCTTCAAAAAGACTTACTGAGAAATATTCAATAACGAAAAGTACCTTTTACGCATCTAGGGTTCGTGAAAAGATCCAGATTGATTCGCTGGATGAATCAACTTCTATAGAAGACCTTTGATGGGCTTCAGGAGATTTGATGCAGAGCTCTTCTTTTGCTTCTTCTCTAATGCAGAATGAACAAGTGTTTGATAGGAAGAACCCTTATAGTACTCCGCAAAATCCTAATACCAAGTTGCAATAAATGCTCGACCTAAGTCATTCCGGTTTGCCTTATTTGGATGACTTGAAGAACCGGATCAATCTTGATCTGAACATCTTACGGATCTTCCAAACCATAACCATAGTTTATTTGGATGCTTTTCTTATGAACCCTTTAATCTAAAACTCTCCTTGTGCCAGTCCGGCACCAATTGATTGGCTAGGGGAAAATGGTTTTCTTTGTGTCTCCCCCTGAGCCAGAGCTCATTTTTTAATTTCTGGAAGAAATATCAGCACCAGAGTCTGGTGCGGATCCATCCCCTATATTCTCTGTACTTTTCTTCACCCAAATTTTTCTCATCTCATTTTGAACTTCATCCGCATTCATTTTTCATTTTCCCTTGTCTTGATTCTGATTATGATGTACTGGACCTCTTTTGTCCTGATTCTTGTTCCTACAAAATTTGGCAGTATGACCAGATCTATTGCAAAATTGGCAAACAACATTTCTTTGCATATTTGATTGAAATCCTCTTGATCTGCATTGATTAGCCATATGACCCATTCTATTACATGCAAAGCATCTACCATTGAATGAACTATTTATTTGCATGTTTCTGCATTCATGAGATTTGTGACCATACCTTTTGCAGTTGAAACACTGTCCAGAGAAGGATGTATTAGTCTGATTCATTCTCTTTCTACACTGATTAGCTTTATGACCAAAGTTATTGCAGTTGTGGTAGTATCCATTGAAGGATGGATATCTTTGAGCATTAGGTTATCTTACTGGAAGTCTTCTAGGCATGTTCCTTGGATTTTTTGATTTAAAAATCTTCTGACTGGATCCGGAGCTTTCACCTTTTTCATATCCCAGGCCACACTTGTCATCTGCCCTCTTTTGGCTTTCAAGGAGAACTTCAAGTTGAGCAGAACTTATCTTGAATTTCTCTTTGTATTCATTTGTTGTTTGAAGATCCCTTTTAAGAGAGACAATTTGATCCTCAAGTTTTTCTTCATTATCTCTAGCATCTTCAAGATCAGATTCAAGATGTCTGATTATTCTATCCATTTTGTGGCAGTCTTCTGATTTTTCTTTGAGAGATTGTCTTAGATCATCTTCAGTCTTTCTTTTTTCTTCAATTTCTTGGGTGAATTTTATAACTCCTGATTTCATTTCATGTCTTACCATAATGACCTCTTTTGACAATTTTTCACATAACTTAGTTTTCTCCTTTAAGTCTTCATTTGTATCATTTGCTTCACCTTGACTTGCTAATTGCTAAAGTAGCTCCTTTCTCTTTTTCATAGAGAGACTCAGTTTGTCTTTTAGTTCTTTTATGAAATCATCAGCCTGTTTGAGTCTTTCTTTTAATTCATTAACTTCAGAATTTGACTGCTCAAGATCATCAAGGGTAGACTTAAGTTGCTCCCTCATACCATACACATCTATTTGAATTCCCAAATCTTCCTCAAGCTGTTAGGCTCAGTTGGGAGGAACTTGGCTCTGATACCAATTGTTGATAACTGAGAGGGGGGTGAATTAGTTATCCTAATAATTCAACTTTCTATGCTTTCTTAACAGTTAATGCAACATCAAATTCTATAAGCAAGCATAACTATGAAATGTAAATAACACAATGCACATGACACTATGATTTTGACGTGGAAACCCTATTAAGGGAAAAAACCACGGGGTGATTAACCCAAGATATTATTCTCTGTTAGAAGAATAGAAGATACAAAATGGCACTTGCCAATTAGGGCTCACTGCCCGAGCACACTATTCACAAGAGACTCACTACCTACAAGAGACTCACTGTCTACAGAAAAGGAAGGTAACTCAATGTTTGAATTGATGAGAAGCACCCACACATGCTAAGATTCAGTTCCGGTTAAGCTCAATAAACTGATCTGTTGCACTTCATTCTTACTCTCTTTTGATGCAGCTGTACTGTCAAATTCTGGATCTCTTTTACTATCTTTACTCTGCTCTGCTGCTTATCTTTGCACCTATATTTTTCATTCACCCCCTTCACATTTAAATCAATCATGTATATATATATATATATATATATATATATATATATATATATATATATATATATATATCCTCACAAGTGATTTCATCACCTTTCAAGTTGGCATCCGGAATAGTCAATATTTTCCTCAAACTCTGGTCTGTCAGCTGAATCCTTGCATACCAAGTAATGCGGATCAAGGATATACTTGTAGAAGTCATCAATCATGTTAGCCAATCATAACTTGTGCCTTAAGAACCTTTACCATCATCAATAACACATCCGGAATAATGTCTGATGTTCTGCCAGACAGTTCTTCCTCTGTTCACACTGTCAATTAGGAACCCGACACTCAAGTATTCATATCTCCTCATCCTTTCAACACCGGAGGCTGAATCCTTGGATTCTATTTGTCAAAGTACTCTTGACTTCCCCAAATCCGCATGTTATGGAGATACGTCTTCTGAGAGATCCGGACCTGTCTATCAGACCTTACTGAGTGCTGTGCTCTTGCTTACCAGACCTCAATACTTCTTCAATCTGACTTCCGATAAAGACTCGTCATGTCTTGCGGATGTGTGAGATAACCTTTGTTGCCATCAATGACAACAATCATGAAGCTCCAATGTGTCACTTGCCAACACATAGATCTGCCAAAAATAGGTGCAAATCTGCTGAAACAGAGATAGGTGTAGTGAGTAGGGGCCAAGCTTAAGATAGATCTACCAAAATAGGTGAAAGATCCACCAAAACATAGTCAGGTTCACCAAATAGAGTACTTTGCTTTTCCTAGATGACGAAATACATCCAATAAATGGATGATGAAAAATACATCCAATAAAACTAACATATTTTTTTCCTAAATGATGAAATACATCTAATAAATGGATAAACTAGATTTAATGCCAGGTTTTAATGCATCTAATACATCTAATACATCTAATAAATACATCATTAATATAATAGGTTTTTAATGCCTAGGGCTTTAGTGAGAAATTTCTAGTATGATCTTATTTTATATTTTTGGGTGTGCCATAATAGGATCATTTTGTTGAAGCTCAAAACCACAAAGATCATCATTTTGTGTTAAGAAAACTTGCATTATTATCTTCACAATATATACATGAATTTGGAGATAAATTAGGTTTCCACATATCATTGCATATTTAATAGGAGTTCATGCGAACACAATCATAAAGAGAAGTAAATGAATACATAAAGAACATACCTTAGATTTTGAGATTCGAGTTGCCCAATTGCACAATTATGTCTACTTCATTTTTTGGCTTCAAAATCTTCAAAATTTTGAGCTTTTTGGCAAGTTCCTTCGTATTCAATGTCGAATTCTATATAACTCTAATAGGATATACTCAAATTTATGAAAAAAACAAATCTATATCATCAAATTCAATCTAAATACATGAAAATTAGCATTCAAACAATATGAAACATGAAAATATTAGTTCAAATAATCAAATTCTATCTAAAACCATCCAATTTACTTCTTCTACGTTGAAGAACGAAAAAAAAGGTGGTGGATTAAGTAAACAATGACTGTGTAAATGTCAACACCATGAAAAGTGATTTTTTGTCTGATAATGGATAGAAAGCAGAGAATAACAAAGCATGTGGGTCTGATTTACAGATTGCACATGCCTTTTGTCCATTTTTTTGGTTCTATAAAACGTGCTCACATTATAACGTGAGCACGTTTTGTCATGCATGGAAAGTTTAAGTGTTCTCTAAATTCTAAAATGACTACTATGACAAGCTTTTCACTGTCCCTAAATTACTAAATACCCTATAATCAATACCCTCAACCCTATACACTCAACTAGAGAGAGAGAGAAAGAAAGCGAGATAATTTTCCTTCACAATAATGCGAGTGCATTATAACGTGCTCACATTATTGTTTTCTTTGGTAATTTCCAAGCCTTTGGCTTGGATTTGCCTTGGGCTTCCAACCCAAAGGCTTGGGCTGAGTTTTGAACATCCAAAAATGTGTTTTTAAATATTGTAAAAACATTTACATAATCTTGAGCATGTTCCCCATCAGGTTTGGACTTGTTTCAATGACAAGTCAAAAACATACCACAATAATGTTAAGCTCTCTCTTAGCTTTCTAACCATATAATTGTTTTCACATTTTGAGTATGTTAAGGTTTTCATCTTTAATTTCTTTTGTTAGTGTATCTGTTTTATGTCAAAAACTAGTGTGGTATTTTTGACTTTATTTTTTAACTGTTCATCAAAATTTCAAATAAATTACATTTTTAGAAACTAGACTCTATTCTACATGTATTCAAAAAAAACTTAGATTTTTTATTAGTTTTCAAAAAATTTAGGGGGAAGCATGCTCAATTTTTTGTTTTTCAGGATGTGTACACTTTGAAAATTAGTAAAAAATTAATTATTCATGAAAAAATTATCAGTAAAATTAGGGATAAACTACATGGTGTTATCTAATTTCTCATTGAAGCAATATTTGAAATACTAAAAAAAGTTAATATTTTAGGGGGGCCACACCAGACACTGTGTTATGTTTCTTTGAAAAAAAGGAGACCAATTTGTGTGGCCCTCCTTTTTGAACCCCTTAATCTCAAGCATTTTTTAAAAAATAGTAGTTTAGAAACTAGATTCAGTGCACTACGACTCTTATTTTTGTTGCATCTTCAAATTTTGAGTGTAACTTGTTAGAACACATGCAATCTATTGAGAGAGGGGTGAATCAATAGATCAATAATACTTAAAAACCTTTAATCTCTAGAAAGCAGACCAAAGTAACTTCCAGTGCTTAAGAAAGAACAATAAGAGATCATATATATACATGAATACCAAATGTACATGGAAAACCCAAAGATGGGAAAAACCATGGTGAGAAAATGCTGCTAGGATCTACCGTCCTGATCCATCCTCACAAAATAAACCATTGATTACAATGTTTAAGGGCACCCACCCTAAGGAGTCACTGAACCCCTAAGTTAAGAGCTCCAACTCTAAGGAGACTACAATCCCCTGAATTGAGCACCAACTCAACTCACATGAGACACCAACCTTTGAATCTTTACAAATTCTAATATGCAGAAATTTGGTTCTTCACAAACCTCAAATGCACCTATTCAATTCATACATAGTCTTCTCCTCTCACTCAACTCACCCAAACTCTTTGTGTTCTCATTAACACACACTCATACAATACATGCTCAAATCATCATTACATTCTATGTTTTGATTAACATAGTCGCATATCATACACATGAACAACAGCACAACAATACAACTTAGCCTACCTTATTTAACATCTTCATGAGAAGAAACTGCCCAGATATTCTCAACGACCACTTTTATCTTCAAAATAGAATACTGGTAATTCTACATGAGTCTTAAACAGTTTGAACTGAAACAGCAACAAAAGATCATTTGTATCAATGCAGCTGCATAACCGTAACTTGTTTAGGAAGAACTGAAAATAGCTATCCCAATAATTCATCCAATTGATCTGTGATTAGTGAAATCAAAATGGAAGGGAAAACATAAAAAAAATGCATAAACACAATTATTATACCTTCAAGATGACCCACAAATCCAAGATGAGGTGGAGAGTGTTGCACCCAAACACTCTAGCTTTACCCAAGATGCTCAAATGAAATGTGAAGTGCTCTTAATCTATGCAAATCACCAAGTATGACTAGCTCAAGAGGATAGATTTTGGCATGATAACTTTGCTCAATTTGTGGATGTTGAAATGGCTTGGGAGAGGCTCTATTTATAGATTTTTTGGAGAGATTTTGATCCAAGGGTGGAGATTCATTTGAGAGATCAATGGTTGAGGATGAAGGTGATGTGGAGGGCCTAGATTCAATCTCCAAAAATGGAGGGTTGTGAATAAAGATGAATTTTAAATTCATCTTGGGAAAGGGGTGAAATAAATGAGGTTGGGTGAGATGGATTAGATGTGAATTAAAAATTCACATGGGGAAGAGTAAAATGAATTAAAAATTTATTTGGGAAGAGTGGGATTTAATGAGTTATGACATGTGTATGGGGTGTAAGAGGTATTTAATGAGAATTATGACATGTGTGTATAAAAAATTGATTTATGTGGCATATATTTCAATTTTTTATTTGGAGGATGTGGGGAAGGGTGATAAGCTAGGTTTGACCATGTTAATTAGGGTAATTAGCCTAATTAATATAGCTGGAAAAAAGTAGGGAATGGGTTAATGAGTGGTTAGGATTAATTAAATAAGGTTTTATTTAATTAACCCTAGGTCTATGGTCATGTAGGTTAGGCTAGGTAATTAAATAATTGATATTTAATTAACTAAGGTAGGGATAGGGTAATTAGTAGGCTAAATTAACCAAATAAACATGATTTATTTAATTAATTAGGTTTAGGGAAAAGGGGAAATTAATCAAATAAATATTAGCACATTTATTTAATTAATTTGTAATGTTAGACTATTGAATTAATCAAATTAATTCAATTTTAAAGGATGAAATGATGGGAAATCAGGTGTTAAAAGAATAATTAATCAAATAAAAATTTAATTAATTGTTTGGAAGGGGAATTGATGTGTTTAGTGATGTTGGAGGTCAATTAGAAGGTGAAGACATTTTTAGGTGTCTACATGATCTAACAATTAACTCAACAAACCAAATTGCACTTAGAGATTTGAATCTAGAAAAATTGTGCTTTAAAACTTCTCCTTTTTCAAAAACTAAATTCGCGGACTTTCAGAGATCGGGCTTCTAAGCTACCGCCTTCCTTGGTTATGCTATCGAGCACCGAGCTTTCTATCTTTCATCTTCTTTATCAAGTGTCGGGATTCATGTCTTTTGTCTTCTTTTTTAGGTGTCGAGCTTCCTATCTTTTGACTTCCATTTTAGAATGGATCAAAGAACATCTCTGCTCTCTGATCTCCTATTTCCTTAGCTTTTTTAGATTTCGCTCATCGGGCATTGTTTCTTCCATCTTTAATTTTGGAATGAGTCAAGGAGCAACTCTACTCTTTGATCTCTGATCCCTTAGACTAAATCAAAGCTTTGCAATCATGCCTTCCTTATCAGGCCTTTCTTCTTTCCTCAACAAGGAGAAGGATTAAGGCAAAAAATTTGATCTCTGATTTCCTTCTACTAAATCCAAGCTTTGTGATCGATCCTTTCTTCTTTCCTCGACAAGGAGAAGGAGTAATGTTGAAACTTTGAACTCTGATGATCTCCAAAAAAAATAAGTAAATTGTTCTTTGTCGCCTAGTCGACGAACCGGTGAAAAGATGAACTCATGAACTAGTTTGCAAAATACAAGTTTTGTCGATAACTAACCTTTGTTCTTCAAGATTTCTTTTTCAACGCCTCCTTCTTCTTTGTTGGTGAATCGCCAAATCAACAAACCGATTAAACTTGAAACTGGTGAACCAGCAAGTTTACGAACCAAACTTTTTGCTGACTAAAACCTTAGTATCTTTTGCTTCCCTTTTGCCTTAGAAACTTTTATTGCGTTACACTTTTCCTCTGCCATGGACACTGTAATAACAACACTTCAACACATTCCTTTGACATTAATGACAATATTTCAACATAACTATCTTCAATTTCTCATCCAACATCAGTCTTTCCTGATTTCAAAAAAAGTGGCCACTTAAGACCCCCTTTTGGTCCCCCATCTTTGTGCACTTACCCAAAAGGATGTACTTTATATTTTATCAAAATCAAACATTGTGTTTAGTACACAAGTGGTTTTGGAACTGTTGTGGTGATCACAAGATTACCATATCAAAAGCAAAACTATTAGAGTAGTCACAAAGTTGTAGTGGTTATACAATAGCCACCTAATAAAAGTTGTGATTTTGTCACAGATGATAAAACTAATAAAATTTAAATTCGGAAAACACACAATCAAGTCAAATAGGTTTTGAGGGGTTCAAAGTTATACTAAGAAAGACAAGGGATATGACCTAAATGCATGATAATCTACAAGATTGGAGAAGTGGCCAATTTATCCATATAATCTACAAAATGCTTAAATGTGGAAGAATCCAACATGTTTGGATAGAAATTTTGACCTCTAGTGCAAAAAACAATGTTTGTCATCTTGTTTTTTAGGTTTCGTACTTGTAGGACTTTCCTTTACTAATCTCTCCACACGGCATGGGTATGGAACACATCTGAAACACTAACATGTGTGCTTATATAATATCTAAGAATCAACATAAGGGTTAGAGTACCTATGTTGATTGTAACCCCATAATTGATTAAGACTTGTTTGATGTAGTTGTCATAAACCTAAACTTCATAGAGGAAGGGATTGCCTCATCTAATCATATCATTATATGAAGTGATTGTCATCATTTATAAAATAAGGTGTTCATCTAAACAAGTATTGTTGTTATGTGGAAAAACAAGTATTGAAATGTAAAAGGTTGTCAAAAAACTTTATGATCATTTAAAGTTGAATATAATTTATATTTTAAATAATAATGTGTTATTTTTATAACAATAAATAGTATTTTGTGTTCAACTATTGAATCATCTGTGTTGGATATAAAGGTTAGAGATAACAAGATTCATGGTTATCAAAAGGCATTGAGATCATTTAGCTTGCATATAAGTTATATTGTAAATCAGAATATGATCAATTGTTCTAAAAATAAATCATATTTTTTGTTCAACTACTAGGGATTCCATGATAGAGTTTTCATCGAATCTTTAAAAATTCATTTTAAGGACACTTCTTACTAGATGTGTTGATGTGGTGAGTCGTGTGATGAGTCACACCTCCAAACCTTAGTTGTAGATAGATAAGATTCCATACCACATTTCTAAAAAAATAGAGGTCCTATAATATTCCATGTAACTGCTACAGGGTTGCAAAGTTAGCCCTAATAACTATTGGCTCCTCTCCCCTAATGCTAGTGAGCATTATTTTTTTTGTTTAAATTATTTTTGTACATTTTTTTCTTTTCTCTAGTTTTGTTTCATGTTTAAAGGTCCTAGGGTTTTCATTTCCAAGTTACAAACCCTAAACCCTAAATTTTGGGTTTACAAATTAGAATTTAAAGGTCCTAGGGTTTCAAATGGGTTCTAGAGTTTAGACTAGGTCCTAGGGTTTTATGTTTTTAGTGAATATAATTTTTTTACGATTTTAGGTTTTAAAACTGCTATGTAGGAAAAAGGGGGAATATGGGATTGATAGATAATTTAACTAGATCCTCCTTTCATTACACACATTCAAGGACATTTAACTGAGTTGAATCACAACTTTTGCAAGAGGATTCACCTACAGGTTGGTTGTCACTTGTAATGATAGGGAAATTTGGAAATTGATGATTAATGTGTTAATTTAATGCCCAATTATGCTTCAAACCCTAATTATGCAAAATTGTAAACAAACAGACAAATTTTGACAAATGCTCGCAGACAAAGACAGTAGGCAGAGATTAGTTACTAACCATTTTTTGAAGTTTGAGATACGGAACAGTCAGGGGCACAAGGACTAGTGCCCAAGCCCAAGGTGACAATTTCTTCGAGGGATTTCAGACTCCTTGTGGCACTGATGGTCCCTGTTCAGATGATTTCTGTCTCTACAAATTCGAAGGGTACAGGGACTAGCACCCAAGCCTTGACAGTGCTCTTTTCTACTTCTTTCTTTTGGATCTGGAATCCTTATCTTCTGCAAGACTCCTCTGCAACTCCACTCTGTAAAACTTGATATCTATGGGATAGAGGCAAAAATAAATTGGTAAATGATTGGTTCAACACAAATAGATATCACCTCGGAGGTGTAGCTTGCATGTAGATGAATATCCTTCAACACATGAGAAGATGAAGCCAAATCTGCATAACAAACATAATAACAAGACAATTCTGTTCTGCAACAATGAATTCTTTGAATGCTCTACAATCATAAGTTCACCAAAGTATCATAATCATCTTCTAGTCATCTTCTAGTTTACAAATGAAACCCTAAACATGCTTGTATATGCATTCCGGCTACAAATTTTGTAATTCAAACTTAAGATGTCAACAACGAAACCTTTTAACAATCACATAACTGACATTCAAATTTGGGACCCACCTAAAATAGGGCATGACTAGGGCACGAGTGCTTAAGCCCCTGGGTCCTATTTTAAGGCGGGGTCAAACTCAACAATGTCCCTCAAGCCCCATTTGACATGGGTTTCAGGCCATTTTGTCTTGGGAGTAAATCTAGCATGCAACATGCAAAACAAGGGACTTGGGAGCTAAACTTAGGAGGTAAAAGTCCCAGGGAGACATTTTACGACATAACAAAAACTAAATTTAAATTTAAAAATAGTAAAAAACACATCAAAAACATGAAAATGGGAAAGCCACTTACCTACAAACACTGTAAGTTGGCTCTCATTGAGGTAAGAGGTCAGAGAGACATGTTGGGGAGGTCACATGATATGAGTATGCATTCTAGAGAGCTACTTGCAACTAGTCATGGTGTCTAAATAGGGGAAAAATGAACTCGCAGGCCCAAAAAAATTAATACATTTTGTGAACGGGTACCCATTTATTTTATAAATGCATATGCATTACTAAACAGGTATGCATTCCTAATGGGTACCCATTTATGTTGGATTTAGGATAGACAACTGAGAGTGGGGGGTGAATCAGTTGTCCAAAACTTGCTTCTAATTCAAACACTTAAATCCTCTTTGTTATTTAATAGCATGTCAATTAATCACTCATGAAAGCATAAAGCATAAACACCAAAGCAGATGCACATCAACACATGAGACACCAAGATTTTGACATGGAAAACCCGGTCAAGGGAAAAACCACGGGGTGATTAACCCAAGGATTATTCTTTGTTAGAAGAATAAGAAAAATAGAGGGCACATGCCAATTAGGGCTCACTGCCCGAGCTCACTACTCACAAGAGGCACACTGCATACAAGAGACACACTGTCTACAAAGTAACAAGTATCACAAACTTTAACTGGAGATTGACATCTTTACCATGCCTGGATCAATTCCATTTAAGCCCGAAAACCTCTGCTCTGCCTTTCGCTCTTTCACTATACCACACTCATCCGCTCCAAGACACACTTCAAAATGAATTCACAAACCTTTATTTATACAAGGCATCAACTTAGGAACAATCATCTAAGTTGGCAAACACCTACAAGATCATTCGCAAGATGTGTAACACATCTGGTCGGCTAGTCTCAAGAAGAACACCAATACCCGGTGGTAATTCTTCAAAAGCAAACTCCAACTTCAATGCGGACCACCAATAACAATTTTACATGATCCAAAGATCACCAAATCCTTTCCTGAGTCATCAAGAACATCCGCACTTTTTCATCTTACTGGAATTCTTCTCTTCATCTGAAACTTCAAGAACACAGTCTATCATCACTGTCATAATGAAAAGGTGCTTCTGGACCGCCAAACCATGAACAAATCTAGTTTTCACTTCACACAGACTTCTTCAACACTCTCTCCAATCCACAGAATTAGATAATGCAATTCCGGAGCTCACCAGACCAATCTGTGACACTCTGTCACCACTGAACATCTGTCAGAACCGGTTCTACTAGAGCAGTCATAACTTCTTCAGATCATTATGCGGACCTCTAAAAACTTGATTGGATCATTTCAAGACTCATATCTGCAAACCCTTTAAACTGCATCCTTTGATATTCATCTTATCTTGAACTTTTACCTTAATGTCATCACTGTTCTTCACTGTTCCTAATTGAGACTAATTTCCTCAATATCCTCAGCACATGGCTCATCCAATCCTTCTCATTAGTGTAATATGAGTATGTTGACATCAATGACAACACTGGTTATCCTCATACTTGCAACAATCTCCCCCTTTGCCATTGATGGCAACATATGATGTGAAAAACCATCAAGACAAGAACTTCTCCTTTCTGTCACAGCTCCCCCTATCAGCAACAACTCTTCACATGTCTTCTCTTTTTTTCCTGCTCCCTTTTGATCAACCACTTGTTTTTCACATGTCTTCTCTCCCCCTTTAACATCAATGGCAAAGGGCTCATACTTGTAACTTTAACACATCAGAATCATACCAGCTGCTCCCCCTGAGTAGCAGCTCCCCATCACCAATCTAGATCACAAGATATGACTGTGATATCCACCGGACTGATGCACATCAGTGTATCCTAGTTCATCATCGGAGGGGCAATGACCCCTAACTTCTCCCTGAGATACTCAAAAGAGTCCTTGGGAAGAGGTTTAGTAAAGATATATGCAATCTGATCCTTGGAGGACACATACTCCAATCTGACTTCATCCTTGTTCACTTGCTCTCTCAGAAAGTGAAACTTGATAGATATATGCTTGGTCTTAGAATGCAACACGGGATTCTTAGAAATATTTATTGCACTTGAATTATCACAAAAAATTGTGATAGGCTCCTCATATTCTACTTTAATGTCTCTTAACATCTGCTTCATCCATAAGATTTGAGTGCAACTACCTACTGCTGCAATGTATTCTGCTTCAGTTGTAGATAGAGATATTGCCTCTTGTTTCTTGCTTAGCCAAGAAACCAATCTTTTTCCCAAAAAGAATGCTCCACCACTGGTACTCTTCTAGTCATCGACATCTCCTGCCCAATCTGCATCTGTATATGCATGAAGAGAGAAATCATGATCTCTAGGGTACCATAGACCATACTCAACTGTCCCCTTTAGATATCTAAAAATCCTCTTTATTGCCATAACATGAGATTCTCTAGGATCAGTTTGGAATCTAGCAACAAGACCAATAGCCTGCATAATATCTGGTCTAGTTTGAGTGAGATACAATAGTCCTCCAATCATTGACCTATATTTTTTCTAATCCACCTTGGGAGAGTCATCATCTTTGCTCAACTTGCATCCGGTTGCCATTGGAGTGTTCATTGGCTTTGAGTCTTCCATCCCAAATTTCCTCAACAATTCTTTCACATATTTTGACTGAGAGATAAAGATTCCTTTCTTTGTTTGAGTAATTTGTAGACCCAAAAAGAAATTCATTTCACCAAGCATTGACATTTCAAACTCACTTTTCATTTGATTTGCAAAGGTTTTACACATACTGTCTCTTCCTCCAAAGATGATATCATCAACAAATACTTCAACAATCAAGATGTTTTCATGATCAATTTTGAAATATAGGTTACTATCAGCAGTACCTTTGTTGAAACTAATCTTCAAAAGATGTTTGTCCAGCCTCTCATACCATGCTCTTGGGGCTTGCTTTAGACCATACAGTGCCTTCTTTAATTTGCAGACCATATCACCATGCTCAGATAACTGAAATCCATCCAGTTGTTCAATGTACACTTCTTCTTCTAAGTCACCATTCAGGAAGGCAGATTTGACATCCATCTGATACACTTTGAAATCTTTGAAGGCAGCAAATGCAAGAAATAGTCTGACTGCTTCTATTCTTGCCACCGGAGCAAAGGTTTCCTCAAAATCAATCCCTTCTATTTGAGAGTAGCCTTTGCAGACTAATCTGGCTTTATTTTTGATTACTTCACCAACTTCATTTAGTTTGTTCCAGAAGACCCATTTGGTTCCAATCATATTCTTGTTTCTAGGTCTAGAAACAAGATCCCAAGTGTGATTTTTCTCAATTTGCATCAACTCTTCCTCCATTGCTTTGGTCCAATTTTCATCATTGTAGGCTTCATTTATTGTCTTAGGTTCAATCTTTGAAATCAAACAACATTCATCTAAATCTTGAGCAAATTTTCTTCTAGTTTGCACACCTTTATTTTTGTCACCTATGATCTAATCTTCAGAATGGTTTAGTCTTGCATACCTTGGAACTTTGGGAGTTTCTTGCACTACTGTTTCTTGATCAAGCTCATTCAGACCAACCTCTTCTTCATAATTTACTGGATCAGTCTGAATCTGACTTTCAGAGGAGGATTGAGCTCCTTGAACCAGAGAACCATTCTGATCATCTTCATCATATTCTTAAAACCTTGAGGGCTTCTCAATTCCTTCATCAACCTTCAGATTTGTACTTTCTATCATCTTTCTCTGTCTCTTATTGTAACACCAATATGCTTTGCTTTGAGTGGAGTAACCCAAGAAAATTCCTTCATCACTTCTAGCATTAAACTTTCCTAGATCTTCATCTCTTTTAATGTAACATTTGCTACCAAATACTCTGAAATATCTCACAGTAGGAGTGATACCAAACCAAAGTTCATAAGGAGTCTTACCGGTATTACTTCTGATTTCAACTCGATTGAGAGTATAGACTGCAGTGCTGACAGCTTCTCTCCAAAACATCTGGGGAACATTTGCTTCCATCATCATTGTCCTAGATGCTTCCTGGATGGTCTGGTTCTTTCTCTCTACTACTCCATTCTGCTGTGGAGTCCTAGGAGCAGATAACTGTCTCTTTATACCATGCTTCTCACAAAAGTCTATGAATTCACCGAATGTGAATTCACCACCTCTATCAGACCTCAGACATTTTAGTTTCAGTCCGATTTGATTCTCTACCATAGCCTTGAAGATTTTGAACTTCTCAAAAGCTTCTGATTTCTCTTTCAGAAAGGTAACCCACATCATCCGGGAATGGTCATCAATCAGTAACATGAAATATCTATCACCTTGCATACTCTTGATTCTTGTTGGACCACATAGATCAGTATGAATTAATTCCAATAATCTGGTAGAGGACTGATCCTTGCTTTTGAATGAGACTCTGCTCTATTTACCCAGCTGACATTCTTTGCACAAACTATTTGTAGGTTTTACCAATTTTGGAAGATCTCTTATAGCCTGAGTATTGCTTATCTTGATAATGTTATCAAAATTTACATGACACATCCTTCTATGCCATAACCAACTCTGATCAACTTGAACAAACAGACAACTTTTATTAGAACCAACTAGATGGAAGATATTACCTTTTGTTTGAGTACCGGATGCAATCTCAGTTCCGGAGCTTTCAAAGATCCTGCATCTTCCATTCTTGAACCGAAGATCATAACCTTTGTCCACCAACTGTCCAACACTGAGAAGATTGTGCTTCAATCCTTCAACATACAGTACATTACCAGTTTTGCTCTTTCCATCAAAAGAAATAGTTCCCCTACCTCTGATTCTACCAGCAGAATTATCACCAAACTTTACCATTCCTCCTTCATACCTTTCCAAGTCTAGGAACTTGTTTTTGTCACCTGTCATATGGTGAGAGCATCCACTGTCAATAACCCAATCATCCTTTTCTTCAACTTGGGCAGCCAAAGCTCTTTCTACAACCTTATGATTGATAGATTCAGAGGATATTGGATCTTCTTCCTTGATGCCAATAAACACCCATTCATTTCCAGATTTGTTTCCTATTTCTGATTCATTATCTGTTACTCCTTTATTATCATCTTCTTCATGAACATAATAACAATTCTTTTGGAACCTTTGTTAGAATTTGACCTTGTAGATCTTTTCAGACATCTTGAAGCAAAATGACCAATCTTATTGCAGTTGAAGCACTTAAAGGGTAATTTTCCTTCATACTGACTGGATCCTCTTGGCAGTCTCTTTGCAATGAGGGCTTCAAGTTGAGGTCTTCTGCTTCTTCCTCTTCCATGTCTCTTCTTGCTTGGTCATACCATGATAGCTTCCTTGAAGAGTTTTCTCCCGGATCAAATCTTTGTTTACCTTTCACTGAGGCACTGGCTTTAAATGTAGATTCAATTTTGGGGGGATCATCTCCAAACTTGGTCATTTCAAATGCAACCAGTTTGCCAGCCAATTGGTCTCTTGTGACAGTTGTATGGGCTCTGAATTCATCAATGGCAGCAACCTTGATTTTGTAGACAGCAGGAAGGGATCTGAGAATTTTGCCAACAATCTCATTTTCATCCAAAACTCCACCAGCATTCCTAATTCCACACACTAGCTCATTTACTCTTGGCATAAAGGTGGTAATATTTTCATCATCTTGAGTCTTGTGTCTTTCAAATTTCCCTTTGAGACTCTGCAACCTTGCACTCTTAACATACTCATCTCCTTCATGCAGAAGTTCTAGTTTAATCTAGATCTCATAGGCAATTGGTAGGTCAATAACATTTGAGAGATCTGAGTCAGTTAATGTGCTTAGAAGAGCCTCTTTGGTCCGCAGATTGTTTTCAACATCTGTGATTTCATTCAGAGTTGTCGGACCACCCTGTGGAGGTACATATGCTTTTGTGACCATGGACAAGTATGCCTTTCCCATACACTCCAAGTGACATTTCATGCGACCTTTCCAAAGAGAGAAGTTGGTTCCATCAAACTTCGGACTATCCTTCTTGTATGATGACATCCTGGATCTCCTCAAGCGGTTAAGCTCCTTTTAGAGGAACTTGGCTCTGACACCAATTGTTGGATTCAGGACAGACAACTGAGAGGGGGGGTGAATCAGTTGTCCAAAACTTGCTTCTAATTCAAACACTTAAATCCTCTTTGTTATTTAATAGCATGTCAATTAATCACTCATGAAAGCATAAAGCATAAACACCAGAGCAGATACACATCAACACATGAGACACCAAGATTTTGACGTGGAAAACCCGGTCAAGGGAAAAACCACGGGGTGATTAACCCAAGGATTATTCTCTGTTAGAAGAATAAGAAAAATAGATGGCACATGCCAATTAGGGCTCACTACCCAAGCTCACTGCTCACAAGAGGCACTCTGCCTATAAGAGACACACTGTCTACAAAGTAACAAGTATCACAAACTTGAACTAGAGATTGACATCTTTACCGTGCCTGGATCAGTTCCATTTAAGCCCCTAGACCTTTGATCTGCCTTTCGCTCTTTCGCTATACCACACTCATCCGCTCCAAGACACACTTCAAAATGAATTCACAAACCTTTATTTATACAAGGCATCAACTTAGGAACAATCATCTAAGTCAGCAAACACCTACAAGATCATTCGCAAGACGTGTAACACATCCAGTCAGCCAGTCTCAAGAAGAACACCAATACCTGGTGGTAATTCTTCAAAAGCAAACTCCAACTTCAATGCGGACCACCAATAAGAATTGTACACGATCCAAAGATCACCAAAACCTTTCCTGAGTCATCAAGAACATCTGCACTTTTTCATCTTACTGGAATTCTTCTCTTCTTCATCCGAAACTTCAAGAACACAATCTGTCATCACTGTAATAATGAAAAGGTGCTTCCGGACCTCCAAACCATGAACAAATCTAGTTGTCACTTCACACGGACTTCTTCAACACTCTCTCCAATCCGCAGAATTAGATAATGCAATTTCAGAGCTCACCGGACCAATCTGTGACACTTTGTCACCACTGAACATCTGTCAAAACCAGTTCTACTAGAGCAGTCATAACTTCTTCATATCGTTATGTAGACCTCTGAAAACTTGACTTGATCATTTCAAGACTCATATATGTAAACCCTTTAAACCGCATCCTCTGATATTCATCTTATCTTGAACTTTTACCTTAATGTCATCACTGTTCCTGATTGAGACTAATTTCCTCAATATCCTCAGCACATGGCTCATCCAATCCTTCTCATTAGTGTAATATGAGTATGTTGACATCAATGACAACATTGGTTATCCTCATACTTGCAACAATTTAGGCTTGGGATCCCTTCCTAAATGGGTACTCATTCCATACATGTACAAGTATAGGCTTGGGAGCCCGTTCCTAAATAGTTACCCATTTTTTCAAAGCATGTACCCATTTCTGTCAAGATTTTTTTTGCCTAGCCAACTTCCACTAAAAGTGGACTCATCTTCTTGCTTCCACCCCCTTACCTAACAATAGGCTTGGTATTTATCTATAAACACTACTTTAATCTCATCCTATGAGTTAATGGATCTGAAAATTGGTCCCATGAACCAATGCATGGTCGAATCTTTTAGTGTAGAAGGAAACAACTTGAGTTTCTAATTATCTATTTTATAATCATAAGTTTTGCATAGGACCTTAGATTTGAAAAGGAATTGGCCAAGGTCCTCAGAGGCCATACCTCTAAAAGTGGGTAGTGTAGAAGGAGAGATATTTTTGTAGGGGCTTCTTCATCATAATTTAAATTTATGAGGTAAAGTGAATGTTCTTTCTATCCTTCTCTCTTCTCTTCCATTATGGTTCTCCATTAGTTCCTTGGGAATACAATCCCTCAATTGCTCTACTTTTAGGGGATTTTGAGAACTTTCAAGTTGGTCTTGGTCACTAAGATGTTGCTCCTAAGGCTCTTCTAAGAACTATAGTGATGGTTCTTCCCCTGAAGTTGTTTTCATGTGTGTTGTTATTGTGTGGGGTAACTAGGGTTGGGGGTTCTTTGCTATAAACTAATTTTGTGAATCCCTCTTTTTATCAAAGATCTCACAATTTTTAGATTTTTTCTAAGAATAAGTATTTTTTTAATGATGGAATAAAAAGAAGACTTTCAAAGGACAACTTAAGGATTGACCTATAGGTTAAACAAACATGCTATGGAAATAATCAACACATAAATTCACATTCCAACATTCATATATGTAACTAAAAATATGACTGAAAAGGAAAATTTAAAATTTATCTACAGCACATAAATAGGTTCTTCCTTCTTCTAGATGAGGGGTTGACTCCAAAGAAACAAGAACGTACTTACTCACATAGAACCACTCATTCTCATAATTCAAAATATTACACACAAATGACGTAACTCATTCATTAACATACGATCAAAGGAAATTACACAACATATTTTATCTTATAAGTCTTTTGTTTATATGGAAACTAAAACTTAACAACATTGTATCCTTTATTCTTGTTGAATGTGAAACCCAACAGTCACTTGGTTTTTCCCTCCAATGACTCTTGACTCTTCACATTTTATTACGTTTGCTTATATAAATCATGTTGTTGTATTGTGATGTATCAAATCTGTTGTTCTCAAAATCAGCTACGCTCATTTTTGTAGACAACCCCCACGAAACTTGTCTGTTTCGTGAATCTACACTCTAAGCTCGCAAATTGAGATAAGATTCCCTTGATCTCGTGCGAAGCCATTTGACATTCTAAAATCGTCTGCGATATTTCCTTGAATTGGTCTCTCGATATTCATGAAGATCGTTCAAGTTGTAAATTGGTTAAAATGTCAATTTAGGTCATTTTTAGGATTTAGTAAAATTTGAGTCTTGATATGCAATAGCGGCATTTCTTGCCGCTCCTGCATATCTCTTTTTGACTTATTTTTTTTACATATGTGATAGCGGCATTTTTTACCGCTCTTGCATGTGTTTTTCATTAAACATGTAAAGGCGGCGAATTTTGCTGCCATTACATATTTTTCTCCATTTTTCTCGCATGGTCGGCAAATTTTGCCACCGTCTCACATGTGTTGTTTGCTCATGCGATATCAGCCGATTTTACCACTCGGGCGAGATTTTTTGAATCTACAACACAGAGTGCCATTAATGGCCACTCGTGTCGTTCATTTAATGTTTGTTTTTGGGTTTTAAGTACTCGTTGGACCGTTTGTTTTATCATTTCTCCTCCTACCTAGCCGGTCTCTAAGCCTTCCCTTAAGCCATTCGATCACGCTGATTGGGAGCTCAATCGAATTCGTCACCATCATTAGGGTTTTGCCGCCAGCGCTACAGGTAAGCCTCCCATTTGCTCTCGTTTCTCTTCCTAAGTGTTTTGTTTGATAATGATCGGTGTGTCTCCTAAATTTTGTTTTGTTAGCTTTTTGTTACTTGTTTTTTTTTTTTGTTGTTGTTGTTTTGCGATTGTTTCTCTATTCATTGTGCTGATCCG
Source organism: Cunninghamia lanceolata (assembly GCA_027924645.1). Classification (NCBI taxonomy): domain Eukaryota; kingdom Viridiplantae; phylum Streptophyta; class Pinopsida; order Cupressales; family Cupressaceae; genus Cunninghamia; species Cunninghamia lanceolata. Next base: position 714,943 of record BSBN01001529.1, on the reverse strand, counting down.
TTTTATGCATCGGTTTTGCTGTTAAAACCAAACCTTCGGTGTCCTAAGTGTTATTCTCCGTTTGGAGGTCGCTAGGTTTTCACCGCTCCAAACCCTTGAGTATTGACCACCTACGAAGATGTATCGACGGCAAATTTCACCGCCTTAACACAAGTGATCCCATAACTCATTTAGTGGCATCGCTAGGTTTCGTTTTAACCTTGAATTATTTTCAAAACCAACCCTACATGCAATGTCGGGCATTTTCGCCGACCAAACATCGCGAGGACTTCAAAACCAACCCCATATGCATCGTCAGCGAAATTCACCGCGGGTGTATATCTTTAAAAATTTGTATGGTGTATGGGCGGCAAATTTCGCCGCCCCTACACGAAGATCTTCCAGTTTCCCCACATGCGAAAGCGGTAAATTTTTCCGTTTTAACATCAAGACTACAATCTTTGTTACCTGCGGTAGCGGCAAAATTTGCCGCTCATACCAACTTCAAACCCTTACCACATGCAGTGGCGGCCAATTTTTCTGCCAATGCATATACAAATAAAATACTCACATGCAAGAGCGGCAAATTTTTCCGCCCATGCAAGAACTATCCCAAATTTTTCTAACTCTGAAAAATTTCCAGTTTTGATTTTCTGAGCCCGCTTTTCCTCTGATTTTTGGCTAGCTCGTACTATAACCCTTTTTCAAGCGCGTTCCCGTAGTCGTGATCATCAACATGCAATTTTCTCAGATTGCCAGTATTTTCCCTAATTGCATGATCATGAATTTTTGTTGCAGTTTCTTCTGCGGAGCTTCATTCTACATCAAACTTCTTCTTGGTGAAAGCTCATCCAAATGACTAAGTTGTCCCCGAAGAAGTCAAAAGCGATGAAGTACAAATATCAAGGTGTTTTCCCAATCACCTCAATTCATTCTAATGTTGATGACATTAGAGATACGAAGATCACCCATGTTGATATGGCTGAGTTTGTAGAGAGGACCAAGTCTAACAACCCCAGTGCTATGATGAAGAAGATAGTGGAAAGTAATATTCATCTGGTGTCATCCTTCCCAGTAGCAGCTCACAACACAAAATTTGTTCTTCAATGTGCTCATTTCTATAACAAAAACACTAGGGTTGTGGTGGATGCCAGTGGTAATGTGATAATCAGGTTGGATCCTGAGTTTATTGATAAGGTGTTCATGTGTCCTCCTGCAACAGAGGTATTGAAGCTTGACTTTGTTGAAGCTCAGAAGGAATATGACAAAAATCCTGAGAAAGCAAAGAAAGTGATCAACAATAAATGGTTGAAGACTGCAAGGTCAAATTTGTCGAGGTGGCCACGTATTTTCCCTCGAAGTGATTTTGTAGAGGAAGTTGGTGACCTAATTACTCTCCTCAATAGGATAAGAGGTTTGTCTTCCTCTTCACAGTTTCATGAATGGATGTATCCTTTCATTAAGGTCATACTCCAGGGTAAGCAAACCATTTTCTGGGGAGAACAAATCAGTAATGCTTTGCATGAATAGCTAACGAAGGTATCCACTACCTCCAAGTTCTACTTGACTTCCTATCTAGTGTACATTGCAACCTCTATGAGAATCTTTCCAGGATTAACATCAAAAGGGGATAAAAGGGTAGTTCATATATACCAATACTATTCCCAGTTGACATTGAAAGGCTCAATCCATCATTTCAGAAGAGTGAATGATGCATTCTTTGTTCTGTTTTTGTGTCTTTTTATCCCCAACTGGAACAAAGAAGAATTTCAGATGAGGCATGGACAGTGGTGAATGATTTCGGGTGTATGTTTTTACAATTTCCTACGTTTTCATACTTGAGGGTTGGCTTTTTCCAAGGTTACCCTTATATGCTTCCAAGATTCCCCTTAGATAAATTGGTCTTGATGGAGTTATGTAGACAAATGATTGTCATGCATAACAAACAAATGGAACTTAAGAAGCCTGGTTTCAGATTCCCAGTGGAAATCAGCAAATATTCAATAATGACTGCCGCAAAGGCAAGGGCCATGGAGACAGAGATGCAGCTGGTCACCATGAATCAATTCAAGAGGAGACCAAAGTTTGACTACAGGGGTGTAAAGGATAAAATCAAAAGGAAAACTCAATTTCATGAACCCATAGTAGAAGATGTTTGGGTAGATTTGAGGACAGAGGAGGATATCAGGAAGCTAGACTACAGTAGGTTGTCCCTAGAACAGATTGAATATCTGGGACTTGCTGATATTCCAGAAGATCTTGTGGATGATGGGGAATTGGTTGATGTCAGATATGATGCAAAACAGATTGCTAGTACTCCTCTCCCTCTAATCCAATGGTCCCAAAAGGAGTTGACCTCACTAAGGAAGAGATTTGAACCCATATTGGCTAACACCAATAACTGGCTGGCGGATAAAGGAATTACTCTGAAGGAATTCCTCACTGGATCAGAAACTGAAGTTCAAGAGCAAACTGGTAAAAAGGTGGAAAACAAAACAAAGAACAAGAGTGATGTTCCCTCATCCTCTAAAACACATAAGCCTAAGATCAGATTTGTTACAAAGAAATCAAAAGCTGTGGAGGAAGAACCTGAAATAAAAGATATGGAAGTTGAGGAGCCAGCTACTGAAGAGCAAGCCACAGAAGAGATGGATGTTGAAGATAGGACTACAGATCAACAAGACGAGGAGGCTTTATCTCCACAGGAAAATACACAACAAGAAACGGGAGTATCATCCCCATTGCTTAATACACCTGTTGCAACTCCTGTGTCTATTTCCCCTATTGATATTCCCTCTTCTGAATCTCCCTCTCCTCCTAAAATAATTTTTGATAATCCCCAACACACTTTTGAAGATGTTCTCCGTTCTTCTGAGTCAATTCCTAGTTTGTCTTCTTCGTCTTTTGATATTGGGGATGCATCTATTTTTGATCATTTTGTGATGAATGCTGAGCAAGTCTCTAGTGCAAATGTAGCAGGTGCGGTTTTTACTAACACCTCGCCTATTGTTTCTCCTATCAGTACAAGCACAGTTCTAGGAATACCAGCAGTAGGAATGGATCCCAATGTGAGTACTTCTCTGCTTCCACCTTGGTTATCAGCTTACACACCAAAAAGGAAAAAGCAAGCCATCTCCCCAGATGACTTTGATTTCACTAAACTGGTACCTGAAAAGCCTAAGGCCCCGAAGAAACCAAAGATTCTTTCCAGAGTACTTGAAGACAAGGGACACAAATTTTTGGAGATAGCAAAACCTCCACAGGATGCAACTATTGAAAATTTTGATATGAATGACTACTCTATTTCTAGAGTTGAATTGGGCAAAATAACCCATGAAAGCGCTAAAAATGATATGCAGTCAGCCATGGACATCCTAATCCAGAAGTTTGATAGGGAAAAATAAATGAAGGATCACTACAAGGCAATGGTAGAACAGCTAACTGCGGTGGTAAGGAAAATCACTTTGAACTCAGAAGCAGTTACTCCAAAGGCCGTATCTGTAGAAGACCCCATCATTCTGAAAGCAGAAAAGATCCACCTCAAAGGAAAAGTACTTGAAGAGTACTTAGATAGGATGCATGCACAAGGAATCTCTTTGCTCACAGATGTATCTGAGAAGACAGATAAAATGAGAAAAGTAAAGGCAGAGCTTGATGATCTCATTGATGCTATCTCTCAAGATATTGAACGCGTAGAGAAGAATCATGATAAATGGGTAGAAATGAGGAAGCTCAAAATAAGTACCCGAATATCAATTGGCGCTATTTCTAACAGGGATTCATATACAGAAACAAAGGAAGCATTGATGTACAAGAGCCGTGTGCTTAGGGAGTTGATCAACGATCTTGAAGCTGCAAAGGAAATTAGTGAACAAAGCGATATTAGTCTTTTGCATAAGTTGGAGGAGTTGCCATGTAAGCTGGTATCACAGGACAACCAATTTCTTCCTGCAGAAGAAATGGTTTGAGTATTCGAAGACATGTTCCAGAAAGAGTTCGAAGATAAAACATTTTTAATGACTTCTGTGGACAATCTTTTAGATAACCAGTTAACTTTGGATAATTTGAAAACCAAGTTAACTAATCATCCTAAATCTGTCACTACATTGAGGGATGCCATAGTCTGAGCTAAGATGATATTCAGGAACACAGTCAGCCCAGATAGCATTGGGATGCAAGCTACCTTCACAATGTATGATGCTCATATGAGGAAAGATGGCAACACAAATTGAAGCGGTCATTTTTCCTTAGTTTATTTTATGTTTTTCACATGTACTTTCAAAACAATTTTGGACATTTTTACATGTACATTTTTCATATGTAATTACATGTAAAAATATAGGAAGTCCCAAGTCAATAAGGACTCCTATTTTTGAAGAAGTCAAAGTAGTTAGGTTTTTCCTAAATTTTCTCAAGGTCTCTCCCTATAAATAAAGGGTGCCTCTTTTGTAAATATTATCTTTTGTCTATTGCAAGAATACTCTAGCGAATTGAAAAGCAAATCAAGACTTTGTGCTTCTTTGTGAAAATCAATTATCAAATATTTATCAATACAAGAAAGCAAGTTCAATTCCAATCTTTGTCTTGGGATTATTTGTGTTGTGATAGTATTGTTCTTACGTCTTGCTATCATAATCTTCTTTGGTAATAATTGAAGTGTGGAGTTTGTTTCAAGTGATTGAAGAGCACTCTTAATTTGATTCTAATAAACTTTGTGTTATCAAATCATTTGTGAGGATTATGTTCATGTTTGTGAGAATACAATAGTTTGGAGACTTTGCGCTGCAAGTTGTTATATTTGATTTACTTTTATCATCTTGAAGAGGAGTGAAGACTTTGGGCTGCATTCAACTTCAAATAGTTCTATTTCCAATTAGTAAGTGAGGTAACAGAAAACTTTGTGTTTCTATGATTTTGTGATAATTTATAAGTCCTTTATCAAGAGTTTGAAGTATAAACATCTATTCTGAAAAAAGAGAATGAGATGAGATGGAACCACCTCAAACATAGTTTTTAGTGTACATAAATTTCATAAGTTGTTTTGTTTGTAAAAGTCAAGTAACTAGAGGGAACCTCCCCTTGCTGAGAGGAGAGACTTTGTCTCATCATAGCTGTGGCTGATATACCCATTTTGTCGTTAGCGAGTTAACAACAAAATATTCACCCAACAAAATCAGATTGGAGAGATTGTGAATAATATATTGCCCTACTTGGAGAGTGGATGTAGCCTTTATGGTGAATCACTGTAAATCTATGTTGTTGTTCTGAATCTCTATGTTTATTTTTATCTGCCATTTATTGTTTAACAATTGGTATCAGAGCTGGTTGTGCTCGATCATTTGGCAGGAGAGGTTTGATTTTGAGTGGGAGCAATGTCGATTGAAGAAGGAAAGGTTGAAAGGTTCAATGACCATGATTCATCATTGTGTAAAATTTGGACTGCCAAGCAAAGGTTTTTGGATCAATTAGATGTTGAAACTAATTCTGTTATTAATGAATTTCTTAGTATGTTTGACAGTGAAAGTTTTGGGGATCAGTTAGATGATGGTGAGTAGGTTGATGTCAAAGAACCTGGGGCAGATGAAATTAATGGCAATGAAAGTGAAAATTTGAAGGTGAATGAAGATGAGACCGTTTGTAAGAAGACTACCGTCAAAGTTGGCAGTGAATTTGGTGGAATTGCTAGAATTGTTGTATCTCTGATTTTATTTTTGTTTATCTGCTATATATTTTTTGTGTTTTGTGCTTGGAGGAGTTGTGGACATGGAGTCTATTGATGCGGAGGAGGAGAAATTCCAGGCCAATAACATAGAGGCAACTGAAGAGAATACTAATGCTTCTCAGGTAGAGGAGGTTATTGTTGTCCAAGATGTTGGAGAATTTTGGACAGCGTACATCAAATGAGTTCTAGGAGCCCAGTATAGAAATTAATCAAGCAACTGGTGAAAAATTTGTACCGGAGGATGTTGATGTCAAGGAGAGGTTACAAGTGAGTGATAGAGGCTTGATGGCCATTTCTAAGTGTGTAGGATTGGAGGTCTTGCATTTGGTTAAGACTTCAGAGTGTACTGATATTGGACTCAGTAGTATTGCTAATGCCTGTAAGTTGTTTAAGAATGAGATGGAGAATGAGATTGAGAAAGATCTAGAGAAAGCAAATCCATTTAGTTCAGATCTGTTCTTGATAGAGGTGAAGAAAAGGAAGAAAGCAATGGCCAAAATTTTGCAAAAGGAAGCTGTTGCGATTGATTGGAAAGCTTGGAAAAGACTTATACAAAGTGTCCTTGAACAGAGGTTAAAGCCTTGCAATGTGGAGTTTTCAAAGTGATGATAGGAATGGAAATGCAGGGGATATCATTGTTCGTAGCAGCAAATGTTGGGTTTCAAGTGGGAGATTGTTGAATGTGAAACCCAACAGTCACTTGGTTTTTCCCTCCAATGACTCTTGACTCTTCACATTCTATTATGTTTGCTTATATAAAGCATGTTGTTGTATTGTGATGTATCAAATCAGATTGGAGAGATTGTGAATAATATATTGCCTTGCTTGGAGAGTGGATGTAGCCTTTATGGTGAACCACTGTAAATCTGTGTTGTTGTTTCTGAATCTCTATGTTTATTTTTATCTGCCATTTATTGTTTAACAATTCTCCTATTCTATTATGTATCATTCTATCTCTAGTTCAACCGTTTCTTCTAAAACGTCTAAACCTCCACAAGGCATTCCTATTTTTATTCATACTCTATAGTATCATGGTGATATGTCTGGTGAGACTCTGAAATGTATATCATAAATGAATAATTAATTTGCATGTGCCAATAAAACTAGCATTTCTAGATGATGGCTAGCGATGAACTTATCTCTAATAAATGAACTAGAGATGGGACAATTGATGCAACTCAGGTGAAAAATAGGTCTTGCTTTATTTATAGTTGTTACGAACTATAGAAGTTACATGCTTGTTCGGTCATCTTTTTTGGAGCTAGAGGCTCCGAAGCTATAGAGGTTTGCCTTTGCCAAAGCTGGGTGCTCTATAATTATTAAGCTACTTCTTCCATAGTTCACCCAAAACTATCTTAGTTTTAGCAAAAATTATAACTTTTGTTCCAACATTTTATTGGTATCATCAACAATTAAACTTAAATGAATAACCAGAATCAGGCCAAATTACGCATCCTATTTCCATCTTAAACAAATAATAATTCCTATACCATTCTTAAATCTACATGGAGGAATGGAAAAGAAGAAGAAACAAGGGATTACTTAATGGAAAACTAATGAGGTAGTGATTGGCCTCATGAGCATAACCATTATAATCAATATTCTACTACATCAAAATGTAACTTTGACACAAATTAGATTAAAATAAGAGGTTTTAAATTTGCTTGCTTGCAAACATTGAATGGCCATGGGATTGAGACTTGAAAGAGCTTGGCGTGTAAACTCTTTGTCTATCTTCCATGCACATTCGTCCGCTGCAAGTTACAAATAAAAATTTTTTAAAAAAATTAAGTTATGCTAACAAGAGGGATTCATTTGAACCAATCACATGAATATTTGTGTGGTAGGGATATATGTTTGGTTTTTTCAGTTACAATTGCTATAAATAAGATATTTGTTGTATGTTAAGATAAATAAATAAAATATAAATTCTTTTGTATACCATGTTCATATCTTTTATTTTTTACAACTAAAAAATATTTTTAAATTTATTTTTTTACAACTAAAAAATATTTAAAAATTATATTTTTGTAAGAGGAAGGACTACCAAATTTTTGGCAATTACAAGATGTGTTTATCTTAAGAATGACATGTCAACCAAAAAATGAATTATAAATACTTTAAAGTAAATAATATGGTAGAACAAAATACTAAATATAATATTAACAAATATATCAAAAATAACTAATTAAATATTACCATTATACATTAAAAATATATAATTAAATAAAAATGTATATCCTACAAAATTACATTCTTGTTATTCTCACCTACCCTTCCTTCCCTTGAGAAAAATAAAATATCCAACCTTTAACATCTAATTAAATATTATAATTATACATGAAAAACATCCACACAACTGTATACCCTACAAAATTGCATTCATGTTATGCTTCCTTCCCTTGACAACTCATATGACACCAGTAAGATCGTTGAAAATAAAAAAGTGAGAAAAATAAAATATCCAACCTTTAACATCTAATTAAATATTTAATTATACATGAAAAACATCTGCACAAACCATATACCCTACAAAATTACATTCATGTTACTGTCACCTACTCTTTCTTCCCTTGAAAACTCATATAACACCAATAAGATCGCTGAAAAATAAGAAGTATGAGAAAAATAAAATATCTAACCTTTCCTCATACCCCAAAATATCTCAAATACCACCAACAAAATAAGAATCTATAAAGTGTATGATTTTGAAAGACATGAAGTTAGGATGCTCCACTAGTGGGTCCTGACCCTATATGTTGATTGGTGATGACTACACTTTTAGGTCACCTAAACTTTCCTCCATAATCTGGAAATGTTGTTAGATGAAGACGTCTAAATAAGAGTTGCAATTTAATACATTGACATTGACACGTGTTGAGGAAAAGCAATTTGGCACACTAGAAAAACTTATAACCATACGACTATACAAACAATCCTTAGTATCTTCCACGCATCAATGACCATTCGTGGGAGACACGTGACGGAAAATAAATGCCACGTATCACACACGTGGACGTTCTAGATGTTTCTGTGCTGTTTGTATGGTGAACAATTGGACCCTTAAAAATGGGTGCGGCTAGCTAATCATTCCTCCCTCCACTGCCCACATCGTAATCAGTTTGAACAAAATCTCTCATCGTTTTTTCCACGCGCATGTCTAAAAAAAGAATTCATGGATCTGTATGCCACGTGGCAGGCGGAAAAGTAGCAGATGAAGGTTTCCCGCAGCTATAAAAGCCTGTGATGGGATGCGACCCGGTGCCGGTTCGGAACATAAAACGCAGTAAGTAGCAAATTCTCCGCTTCTGGTTTTGTGCATAATTAGGGTTTCAACGGTTTCAAGGGTTTTTGACATTATTATTTTGCGACCCTGCTGATTTGTTGCATCCTGCAGGTCGTCTGTAGCCTGGCGTGGAATGCTGCAAGATGTGCTTAACGGCACCGGACCGGTCGGCCTGTATGTTGCTTACAGGTCAGTGCGCAATTGTTATTGAAGAAAACAACAATAGAAGAAGCTTCACAACGCTGAGAACAGATCCGCGTGAATTGACCTGCCGTGGTGAGACTCGAACTCGCGACCTCATATATCGAGGGGACGGTTGAGGTTTGGGTTTCAATTGACCTGCTGTGGTGAGATTCGAACTCGCGACCTCATATATCGCGGGGACGGTTGAGGTTTGGGTTTCAATTGACCTGCCGTGGTGAGATTCGAACTCTCGACCTCATATATCGCGGGGACGGTTGAGGGTTTCAATTGACCTGCCGTGGTGAGACTCGAACTCGCGACCTCATATATGCAGCAGCAGACTCTTTCTCAGGTTTCTAAAAAAATGGAGAAGACGAAGAAAGGGAATCTGAAGGAGAATATTCTGCTGGGAAAGTATCAGATGGGGCGGCTGCTTGGTCAGGGCAACTTTGCCAAGGTATACTACGCAAAAAACCTCAAGACGGGTGACAGCGTGGCAGTGAAAGTGATGGACAAGGAAAGCATTACACGTGTCGGGATGATGGAGCAGATCAAGAGAGAAATATCTATCATGCGATTGGTCAGACACCCGAACATTGTCCAGCTGTACGAGGTCATGGCCAGCAAGGCAAAGATTTACTTCGTAATGGAATACGTCACGGGAGGAGAATTGTTCAACAAAGTGTCCAGAGGAAAAAAGCTCAAGGATGACGTGGCACGCAAGTATTTCCAACAGTTGATCAGCGCCGTCGATTTCTGCCACAGCCGTGGGGTCTACCACCGCGATCTCAAGCCCGAAAATCTGTTAATTGACGACGACGGCAATCTCAAAGTCTCCGACTTCGGCCTCAGCGCACTGCCAGATCAGTTCCGTCAGGACGGCCTTCTCCACACGACATGTGGCACGCCCGCCTACGTGGCACCCGAAGTGATCCTACGTAAGGGTTACGATGGTGCCAAGGCGGATATTTGGTCATGTGGCGTCATCCTATTCGTCCTTCTGGCCGGTTACCTGCCCTTCCACGACGCCAACCTGGTGTTGCTCTACAAAAAGATCTACAAAGCCGAATTCAAATTGCCACCGTGGATCTCACGTGATGCCAGGAGAATCATTTCGAATATTCTCGTCCCGAACCCTAGGACGCGCATCAGTATTCCCCAGATCGTGGAGACTCCGTGGTTTAGAAAAGACTTCAAGTTACACGAGACCCCTGCACCACACGTCAGATGCGATGACGTGGAGAAGAACATCGATGACGTGGACTCCGTGTTTGGGTTCAAGCCGACGTGTCTGAACGCCTTCGACATTATAGCCCTCTCCGGCGGGTTAGACCTGTCGGGTCTGTTTGCTGACAAGGCTGTGAAGCGTGAGTCGCGCTTCACGTCGAAACAGTCAGCGTCCAGCATAATGTCCAGGCTGGAAGAGATTGCCACGGTGTTAAAGTTTCGGGTGAAAAGACGGGAAGGGACGATGAAAATGCAAGGGTCGGAACAAGGGCGGAAGGGACAGCTGGCAATAGCGGCTGAGGTGTTTGAGGTGGCACCTTCGTTGTGCGTGGTGGAGGTGAAGAAGGACGGGGGTGACACGCTGGAATATAATAAGTTTTGCAGCCAAGATTTGAGGCCCGGTTTGAAGGATATCGTGTGGGCATGGGAAGGGGATATTCATGTTCGGACTTAAGAACATTTTATGTACAGCTTTGTGCATAATTGGGAGCTTTTCTTGTGTGTGAAAATAATATTTATATTATTATTATTATTTAATTATAAATAATTTGGAATTATCAAAAAAAACATTTTCTAGTTTGAATATAAATTCTTATAAATTGGGGCAATAATGACACCTGTTCTTAAAATTATAATTATTATTTTAAAATATTATTATTCAAATTAATTTTTAATGTTTGTTGTATATAAAAAAAACTGTCACTTTTGAATTGAAGAGTAACATTAATATACAATATGTAATGCATGAACTTGATAATTTTTTATTTTTTTTTTTGTTTTTCCTCTTTCTCTTAATAAGGCATGAATTGTTATATTGTTCAAGAAGAACAAGTTTCATGTGTCATTGCCACGTGCTAACTTTATTTATAGTCAACTGCACGGAAGGTATATGTTGACAATGTGTGAGAAAGAGAAGATTAATTATACAACTTGAGTTGACTTGTTGGTGAAAAACTTGCCCTCTTGAAAGAGAGGCCACAAGTTCGAATCTTGCAAGGGGTAGGGTATGTATGCCTCATATTAGAAGCACAGTTAGGTGTATCAGCAACCAAAAATAGGAGGTAGTCTCATATGGTAGTCTCATATCGACATTATAAGAACTCTTCCTATATACACGTAGACTTACTAAAATATAAAGGTATCATGTGATCAATGTCTCGTATGGTAGTGTCATGTTATAAGCCACCAAAAACAAGTTGACATTATAAGAACTATTCCTATTGTCTCATATGGTAGTGTCATGTTCTTTAGACTTACTAAAATATAAAGGTATCATGTGATCAATGTCTCATATGGTAGTGTCATGTTATAAGCCACCAAAAACAAGTCGACATTATAAGAACTCTTCCTATTGTCTCATATGGTAGTGTCATGTTATAAGCCACCAAAAACAAGTCGACATTATAAGAACTCTTCCTATTGTCTCATATGGTAGTGTCATGTTATAAGCCACCAAAAACAAGTCGACATTATAAGAACTCTTCCTATAAACACGTGGAGTCATCAAGCTAGTTCGAAGGCACATCAAACTTACTAAAACATAAAGGTATCATGTGATCAATGTGCCATTACTCTAATTTAAAATCAATGTGTCATTACTCTAATTTAAAATTAAAACGCATTATTATAAAGCCAATACATTTGATATTCAACAAATATAATTTTAAATCAAATATTACCTTAAATAAAAGCAACTTATAAAAAATTAGTTCACTTTATAATTTTCTTGTTTAAAAAACAACTTAAATTATAAAATTTATGGATTCTAATCATCATAGCTCCCACCAAAGTTTTTTGTTTTTTTTTAATGAATAAGTGTCTATATTACTATTTAGGAAATAATATTACATATATTCACAAAAAATGGTGGGTGGAAAATGTCACACCCCAAAAGTCTAAACAAGGATAAACCCAAATAGGCAACTATGTAGCAAGATCTATAGCATTAAAAGGAGAGTCTTGGTCATTTGGTTTACCCCATACATGAATGGGGTTTGAAGTATCCAGAGGGAAGCTCCCAACCATCATTGTCTTAGCTTTTTAAATTAAGTTTAATTAACAAAAAGGTGTTTTTAATTAACCCTTACATTTAGGGCAACATCTAAAGGCAACTTTAGATGTTGCCCTAATCTTAAAGAGAAATTATAAAAGAATTTTTCTCATATTTTTGCCCTCATTTGTAGGTTGAGGAAGGAAAAAAAATCCAAGAGAAGAGAATAAGATCAATTCCATGGAAATGACATGATCATAATTTATTTTGTAAATTCTCCTTCATTCTAATTTTTTTTTTTTTGTTTTCAGCATATCATAAAATTGATCACACAGTTAAACCCGAAGCACAGAACTCACAATATCATGGACTGTGGAAATTTGATGTCTACTAAATCATAAAATTTCAAATTATATATGTATGTGAATGGGAAATTAGGAAACTATCAATAATGATAAATACAAACCCAATACATCAATGGAAATATGTGAATAACAAGCATAAACAAATGAAGTATAAAAGAACGAAACCTGTTACCTTGCGGCTTCCATTGCTCGCCTATTCTTTCCTGATCTTGAATGATGAAAATGGGCCCTCAGGGAGCTTGCTTCCTTGCTTCTATTCCTCAAGATGACAAATAGAAATGGCTAGAATGATTCCTGCATTACGATGGTATGAAGAGAACTGAGAAGAAGAAGAAGATGATAGAAGAATTTGGGCATAGTAAGGATGCCAGAAGAAGTCTCTCAAATGGCTTAGAAGAGGGTTCTATTTATAGATCCTCTGAAAATGCAATGGAGGGTGAGGATCAACTGATGAGATCAATGGCCCTCATTATTTGTGAATCTTTAATTCATAATGGATGAATTAAAGATTCAAAGTGGAGGATAGTGAGTTATGACAATTGAATTAAGAATCCTTGGTGGAGGATAATGGATTATGACAAATGGATTAAGAATCCATGGTGGAGGATAATGGATTATGACAATTGGATTAAGAATCCATGGTGGAGGATAATGGGGAACAATTGAATTGAATTGCAAATTCAATTGGTGGAGAATAAAGGGGAACAATTGAATTTGGTGGAGAATAGTGGGGAACATTGAATTAAAGATTCAATTTTTGGATTTTGGAGGATATTAGCTAATTAAATATTAAGAATATTTAATTATATGTGCAACATGGTGAGGTGGAAGAGATGAGGTGGATTGATGAAGTGGATTTTGTAAGGTAGATTTAGGATTTGAGACATTAGAAGAATTTAGGGATTTCAATTAAATGATGATAATGAACCAATCAAATAAACTTATCATATTTATTTAATTGATAGAAGAAAATAAGAATTAAGATAAATATCAAAGTATCTACTTAATTCAATCTGAGCCAATTTTAGGTGTTTACAATGTACATATATTATATATACACAATAAAATCACACACCCACTCATACACACAACTATAACTTCTATTGATAAAACTTAAAATCATAATAATATTTCACACAAATATATAATAATTAATTAATATTTTATTTTTCTATTTTAATATATATATATATATATATATATTATTAATATTTTATTTTTCCTATTTTAAAACTCTATATTAATTTTTAAATATTAAATAAATATAAATAAATTTATTATGTTGATTGGCGTTGCCCAAGCTCCCATATGGAGTTATGTGGAAATCGGTGTTCTATGATTTGCATATGCCCTGGACAACCATTAAAGCAATCGCAATCATTGACGTCAACATCAAAAATAGTAACCATCTTCATTAGGTCAGTTGCTTCACAGGGGTCACAACCATCATCCTCATCAAAAACTGAAGTCACTTTTCTTTGTATGTTGCTTACTAGTGTCATTGTTTTCCATGTTTTCTAAGGTGAAGACTTGGACACCCAAATCTATTGAAGGATGACGTGTCAAGCCTACATTTTTGAGAGAAAGTTTCGGCGCCATGTTAGCGGCAACATTGTGCCTAATTTGGTAGTTATTGAGCCCTATTACTTCGGTCTCAAGGAATACCCATGCCAACAATTATCACATGTCTCAAATGTGAACAATTGGGAGAAGCTTCTGATGAAATGTAAGGTCTAGTCCACAATAGAATAAGAGGAGGTGTTGTTATTTATGATGATCATGTGCCCGCTCTTTTAAGGGATGTTCCTACCCCTCATGGAATCGTTGGCCTGCCTCCAAAGTTTAGAACAATGTATTGACACAAAGGAATTGAGATTGGGTAAGCTACTTCATTATAAGATGCTCACAACCAAATTCAAGCCCAAGACTTTACACTCGAACCATCTTATTCGCTTATATTTAAAATGTGGAAATTTTTAGGATGCATCTCAAGTGTTTAATACATGTTCATGTAATTGAATGATCAATGGTGTACTAGGTCTAGGTCTGGTAGAATTGTGGATGTATACAAACTGTTTGATAAAATGTATGAACGAGATGTTATCTCATTGAATGCAATGATATTATGGTAGGGGAGAGGCGCCGGAACGTGCGCACCCAATTTTCTGGGGGTCCATGTGGAGTGTCGCGTCGACCAATAAAAAAAATTTGCAACTTATTTCGATAAATAAATTAATAATAAACCATAAAAAAATTATTTTTTTTAATATCGACACGTGGAAGGACAGGATTGGTCCGTCCGGTTAAAAATGGAATTTTGGTCATGCGACCGAAATGTAGGCGGTTGGAGTGCCAGTTGGTGCGTGGCATGGCATCCAAAGTGGAAAGCCCTACCACATACCACTCTGCCACCTTAACTCTCCACTACGTCGCATTAAATCCTTGCTGCCCCTTCCATTCCAATCCTTCACTCCACATTTACTTCACATCCCCTCTTCGTGCTTCCATAGCATCCCGCGTAATTTTTTATAGGACCTCCATTCAATGCTCGCAGTGCCTCGCGCAACTCGCCAAGTTTAGAGCCTTTCAATCTACTAACTTCTTGAAATTTCCTAACTTGTCCGCCAAAAGGTGCTCGGTTCAGCTCTCTGCAACTTTCATCCCGCCACCACAACATGCTACGCTCGGACTCCTTTGCTTGTGATGAAAGGCGCCGGTTGTCGAACGAGAAATGCAACTCCAGCTCTGTCATGCCTCCTTCCGAGTTCGCCAACGCCGTGCAGGTGAAGGACTATTGCATATGTTTATTTCCTTTTCATTAACTGTCTTTCTAGTATGTGCTAACCCTTTTAAACGCGGGTGAGGAAGCGTGAAGGCCATGGCGTGTTCGTCAACGTTCGAGGGGGCAATCCTTTCGACCCAGGTGAGCATGCTCACTAAGGCCTCACCATTATTTAGTTTTCACTTGTTTACTCTATCTTTTCATTTTTTTTTTATTTTTATCTATTGTAGATTTCCTTGTTATGAAGATTTTGTGTTTTTGAACACTATGGATTATGTGTTCATCAACACACTAATTATATGGAAATTATTCTTCTGTTCAAGCATCGGTATCTTTAAATTTGAGGTTGTTTTTTATTTCATCACAACGAAAAAAAATATTGTTGGTTGTTTTGGTGCCATAGATAAATCTGGGGTTGTTTTTATTTTCATTACAGTAACAAATAATATTGTTGGTTGTTTATGTGTCATAGAAAAATCTAGGGTTGCTTTTATTTTTGTTGCGTAACAAATAATATTGTTTCTTGTTTCGGTGCCATAGATAAATCTGAAGTTGTTTTTATTTTCATTACAGTAACAATTAATATTGTTGGTTGTTTCTATGTCATAGAAAAATCTAGGGTTGTTTTTATTTTCGTTGCAGTAACAAATAATATTGTTGCTTGTTTCGGTGCCATAGATAAATCTAGGGTTGTTTTTATTTTCATTACAGTAACAATTAATATTGTTGGTTGTTTCGGTGTCATAGATAAATATAGGGTTGTTTTAATTTTCATTACAGTAACAAATACATTTGTTGCTTGTTTCGATGCCATAGATAAATCTTGTGTTGTTTATTTTTCGGTTAGGTTTTCTCTTTTAATTAGGTTTTTCTTTCATATTTTTCAAAGGTTATTTCATAGGTTATCACTGTTTATTTGTCATAAATATTTTCTTTGTCTATATCTCATAAACAATATATTACAAATATTACAGCCATAGGTTAGCATTTGTGTTTCCCTAGGATTTATATTGCAAATATTACAGTCATAGTTTAGCATTTATGTTTTCCTAGGGTTTATATTTTAAATATTACAGTCATAGTTTAGCATTTGTGTTTCCCTAGGATTTATATTGGAAATATTACAGTCATAGTTTAGCATTTCTATTTTCCTAGGGTTTATATTGCAAATATTACAGTCATAGTTTAGCATTTGTGTTTCCCTAGGGTTTATATTGCAAGTATTATAGTCATAATTTAACATTTGTATTTCCTTAGGGTTTATATTTGCAAATATTACAGTCATAGTTTAGCATCTGTGTTTCCCTAGGGTTTATATTGCAAATATTACATTCATATTTTAGCATTTGTGTTTCATAGGTTCTACATTATCATTCAAACATAGATAAATCTAGGGTTGTTTTAATTTTTATTACAGTAACAAATAATATTGTTGCTTGTTTCGGTGCCATAGATAAATCTTGGGTTGTTTATTACAGTCATAGGTTAGCATTTGTGTTTTCCTAGGGTTTATATTGCAAATAGTACAGTCACATTTTAGCATTTGTGTTTCATAGGTTTGGCATTATCATTCACTATGGTTATCTTATATATTCTCATAGGTTCTGCATTATCATTCGTTGTCGTTTTCTTCGATGCCAATCATAAATTTGGGGGTTTCTCTTTTTAAGTTTTCATTAGGTTTTTGTTTCATCTTTTTAATAGGTTATTTCATAGGTTATCACTATTTATTTGTTATAAATGTGGTTCCCTATGGTTTATATTGCAAATATTATAGTCATAGGTTTGCATTTGTGTTTCCCTAGGGTTTATACTGCGAATATTATAGTAATAGTTTACCATTTGTGTTTCACTTGGCTTTAAATTGCAGATATTACAGTCATAGTTTAGCATTCGTGTTTCCCTAGGGTTTTTATTTGTTGTCAGTTTTAAATTTATCATAACTACATATGCAACATTACTGTTTTGATTTGTAATGTTTTCTGATCAGATTGCAATTTGTGTTGTATTTATGCTTCTTGTTTCCACCCATGTTCAATTGACAGTTTCTCGTTTTCAGTTATTATTTTATATTGAATTTGCAAACATTCACTCTAGTTAACGTATTCTCTTAGGTTCTGCATTATCAAACAGTTAGGTTTTGTATGTGAGATTTGTTAAACTCTTACTATTTTCCATTCGTAACCTTTATAATGTTCTTCATTAAGGCATTAGAGTCATAGGTTAGCAGTTGTGTTTCCCTACGGTTTATATTGCAATCACTACAGTCATAGTTAAATGGTTTATATTGCTTTCTTATGTGCAATAATTCCAAATATTCAGTAATGCAAGATAGTTTTTTTAGGTGCCTTAGATAAATTTGGGGGTGTCTCCCACTTTTCATAGATTTTGCTTCATCAATACAGTCATGCAACTATTGTATCTTTTTTTGGTGGCTTACATAAATTTTCCATTGGTGCCATAGATTAATTTGGGGTTGTTCTCCTTAGCATAGGTTGTGCTTCATCAATTCAGTCCTCAAACTAATCTACCTTTCTTAGGTGCCATTGAATCATTTGCCACAGTGGTAATTGGTCCTCCACAAGATAGGGAAAAACTCTTCCATAAAAAAGTACTATGAGGTCAAACACAAATTAGATATTAAATGCACATTTAGTCATATATATTTGTCAAGAAAACAAGCTAAGGCTGGCAGCCAAACAAGTGTAAGTGTTTTCAAATTGTATCTAACATAGGGGAGAGAAGCCAGAATGTGCGCACCCAATTTTCGACGGTCCACGTTCAATGCCATGAGGACTAGTAAAAATAATTGCAACTTATTAAGATAAATAAATTAATAATAAACAATATAAAATCCTACTTGGAAATGAAACAGCCATATCATAAAAGTTTGCACCCTTCCCCATAAACATTCAAACCCAATTGTCACACCAATCCAGCCTTCACTTACAGATTATTCACAACTACACAACAAAATAGAGGTGCCACGTCAACACAGTTCTAACCCATGTGTCTAATCTTTGACCGAAATGCTAACCCATTACAACCATGTTACCCACCATAGCATAACCTAAACAATTCACACATGCATCTACATGTCTCATCAAACATGAGACCCACAACACGTATCAACAGGAGTCTCTCCCATCTCGCCAAGTAGGGTGTGCACGTACTAGCTCCTTCCTCTAAAAACCCACCTGCATCTAAAAATACAAGCTGCAAGGCTACCATTATTCATATAAAAATTTATGGAAACAAATGCAAACAATACACCAAACCAATCAACTCAAGAATTAATGGCCCAAATGAATCAAAACTGCAATTCATATCACCCAGGATTCAAATTCCAAACAGGATAGGTATTTAATTCACCACACCAAACAAGCATCAATCAGATTGAAATAATTCCCAATTCAAATAGCCCTTGAGGTGTTTTCTTCACATTGATGCCAGAATGTGTTGGCTTAAGGTCTCTGCAACTTCAATCTCGTCACCACTACATGTTACACTCGGACTCCGATGTCCCTTCCAGCTTCTTTATATAAATGTATATGCATATGTATAAACACATACATAAGCAAATACATATGCATAGACACATACGTAGAGAAATGCATATACATATGCATATTCATATACATCCCGCATACACTTTGAGCCAACCTGCATTCAATGCTCCTAGTGCCTCGCACATCTTGCCAACTTTAGAGCCTTTCAATCTACATCAATTTATTCATGGCAACTTTAGAGTCTTTCAATCTACCATCTTCTTGAATTTTCATCACATTGATGCTAGAATGTGTTTGGGGATGTTCTCTTATGCATAGGTTCTATTTCATCAATTCAGTCCTTCAACTATTGTATTGTTTTTAGGTGCCATTGATTAAATTGGGGGTGTTAGCTTTTTTATAGGTTCTGCTACATCAATTCAGTCATGCCATTGATTAATTTGGGGTTGTTCTCTTTTGCATTGGTTCATTATCATCAATCAAGTCCTGCAACTATTGTATGCTTTTTAGGTGGCATTGATTGATTTGGGGGTGTTATCTTTTTTTATAGGTTCTGCTACATCAATTCAGTCATTTAACTATTCTAGCTTTCTTAGGTGCCATTGATTAATTTGGGGGTGTTGTCTTTTGCATAGGTTCATTATCATCAATCAAGTCCTGCATCTATTGTATGCTTTTTAGGTGTCATTGATTGATTTGGGGGTGTTATCAATTCATTCTAGGTTCTGCTACTTAAATTCACTCATGCAACTATTGTAGCTTTCGTAGGTGCCATCGATTAATTCGGGGATGTTCTCTTTTTCATACCTTAGCCTTCTTCAATTCAATCCTCTAACTATTGTATCTTTTTAAGGTGCCATTGATTAATTTGGGGATGTTCTCTTTGTTAGAGGTTCTGCTACATCAATTAAGCCATGCAACTATTCTATCTTTCTTAGGTGCCATTGATTCTTGCTTTCTTTTTTATAGGTTCTACTTCATCAATTCATTCTTGCAAGTATTGTGTGTTCATCAAATAGCAATAGACCTTGGAAGATGTATATCTGTTCAAGATATATGTGATATACTGTGGATGTTTTGATCCATGGACATCATGTATATCCTGAACAGATAATACTTCTATTCATGTGTTCGTCATTGTACATTGATTTTAATATTTGTATGGTTGGAACTTAAGAGTTTTTTGATGGAGTATAAGTTGGCCACCCTTTCACTCCATTGCCTCGCATTAATCTCTCACTACCCCTGCCAATTCTTCTATACAGTCAACTTTAATTACTGAATTGAACAATTACTAAAATCCAATCATCCATGTTACAACCCTAGATTTATCTATGGCACCGAAACAACCAACAATATTATTTGTTACTGTAATGAAAATAAAAACAAACCCAGATTTATCTATGGCATGTGTATTTCTTGCATTGTTATGCTTACATTGGACAAACGGACATTATTTATATGTCCGAACAAATATTAACAGCAAAATAAATATGTATAAACATATATATACATATTCATATATATGTATATGTATATATGTGTATACATATTTACATGACTAAATAGATGAAGCAGAACTATAAAAAGAGAACACCCCCAAATTATTGAATGGCACCTAAAAAGGATACAATAGTTGCAAGACAGAATTGAAGAACAACAAGAAAATAGATATGTACATATATGTATATGTATACTTATATGTGTATACATATACATATATGTATATGTATATTTCTATGTATACATATATGTATGTGTATGTCTATGTGTATGTATATACACATTAATATACATATACTTACATATGTATAAGTCTATATATGAATATGTATATACATATACATATACATATACTTACATATGTATAAGTCTATTTATATGAATATGTATATACCACATGCATAAACATATACATACATGTATATGTAACAATAAAAAGAAGTTGGAAGGAACACTGAAGTCCGAGTGTAGCATGTTGTGGTGGCGAGATGAAAGTTGTAGGGAGCTTAACCGAGCACCTTCTGGCAGACAAGTTAGGAAATTTTGAGAAGTTGGTAGATTGAAAGGCTCTAAACTTGGTGAGTTGTGCGAGGCACTACGAGCATTGAATGGAGGTCCTATCAAAAATTATGCAGGATGCCGTGGAAGCATGAAGAGGGGACATGAAGTAAATGTGGAGTGAAAGACTGGAATGGAAGGGGCGGCGAAGAATTAATGTGATGCAATGGAGTGTTATGGTGGCGGAGTGATTTGTGGCGACATGGCAGGGCTTTCCACTTTGTACGTCGTGCCACGCACCAACTAGCACTCCAACCGCCTACATTTCGGTCGCATGACCAAAATTCCATTTTTTAACCCGATGGACCAATCTTGTCCTCCCACGTGTCAATATTAAACCAAAAAATATAAGCTGAAAATGAGAAACTGTCAATTGAACATAGGTGGAAACAAGAAGCATAAATACAACACACATTGCAATCTGATAAGAAAATATTGCAAATCAAAACAATAACGTTGCATCTGTAATTATCATAAATTTAAAACTGTGACTATAATATTTGTAATATAAATAGTAGGGAAACACAAATGCTAACCTATGACTATAATATTTACAATATAAACCCTACGGAAACACATTTTTGACAAGTAAACAATGACAAAGATTTATGACAAATAAATAGTGATAACCTATGAAATTACCTATAAAAACCTAACTAAATGATAATGCAAAACCTATGAGAATAAGATAACCAGAGTGAATGATAATGTGAAACTATTAATTGAACATAGGTGGAACAAGAAGCATATATACAACACACATTGCAATCTTATCGAAAAATAATGAAATCAAAACAATAACATTGCATCTGTAGTTATCATAAATTTCAAACTGTCAACAAGAAGGGTGCATTTGTAGATATGAAAACTTAAAAACTATCCAAAACATCATGTGCATATGAAATCCAAATAAGGCTACATCTAGCTGATGTGATAGAGAAATGGTGGTTGGCTGCTTGGGGTGCCACTGGCCATGTTCTCCATGTTCTCGTCCCCTTCCAGTCAATTAGGAGTGTTGCTTACATGACTGGGAGTTGGACTAGAAAATTGGGTGCAAGTGACATGTGTTGGGGGCAGTGGTGTAGACATATGTACATCATGAGTGGCAATCTGATTTGAATATTGACTGCACCTAAAGTCAGATTGGAAGATGGTTGAATAATTCATTACTGTGTAGAATTGAGGGATATTGATGTTGAGAATATCACAGAATACTCCATTACTTTGAGACAAGGGATTAGCAAGGGCCCTTAACTGCCTTTCTCTTTGTAAATCCCTCTGCGCCTCCTCAATCTCTTTTTCTTTTCGATCTTGTTCCTTCTGAAGCATCTCTAGCACCTTTTTGGCATCTCTATCTTTCTTCTATTGTATTTTCTGTTGCTCTTTTTCTTTACGTTATGTCTCCCTCTCTATTTTGGCCTGCTCCTTCAACTCCTTTGCCAATTTATTTGCTACTTTTTTTTCCTCGGTCTCTTGTTTCTTTCAGACTTTTAGCTCCTCAACCTCTTTCTTCATTTTCTCTTGCTCCATTAACAACTTCATGTAGTCATCTGTCGTCAACAGTTGAGACTGTCTGCTCAATCGAATTGCACCACCTTTCAATTTTTTTACGGACAGTGTGCACAGGCAGCTTGAGGAATTTGCTGATATGCGAAACTGTTTCTATTTGTTCTATCCAATCCAACTATGAGACAATGTTCTCCTCCACTGCCTGTGAGTCCATGGTGAAATCTTGATCACCTCTTAAATCTAAAGTGCAAGAAGGTGCATAGTAATGCACAACTTTAGATAGGTCAATTGCAGGTGGAGGTGATGGGAAAGTTAAAGTACCCTACTATTTTGGGACATGCAAATCAATGCCTTGATTCATTGCCCCCTCCACCAACCAGGATGGAGCAATCATTGAATTGGTCAACGGGGTTGTCCACCATAGTAGGGTTTTGTTGTTGAGCCACCACTTGTGCAACTGAATCAGCAGGATAGCTATCAGGTGACTGTTGTGATGTTGTCGCAGTCTGCAATTGTTCATTTGGAAGAGTGGACTACAATTGTGCTACATCCTCCCTTGACATAGCAACTCCTGAAAGGCTAATAATGTTTTAAATCTTGTCTTGATGTTGTCAACTGTCAAATCTCTTATGAGTGCTTTGCTGCCTAACATTGTAAGTTATGTCCTTCTCACTTCAATGTTGGGAAACCTTGCCATAAATGCTGCACGTTCTGATTTGAAGTAGGATTTAAATGGTGAAAAGATACTTACATCCAATGGTTGTAGCTTATGTGAGGTGTGTGAGGGTAATGTTAGTAAATCTACACCCAACGCTCTTGCTTCTTGGATGGTTGCAACTGCTACATGGCTTCCATGCCCATCAAAAATCAGCAAGTGCCTGTTGGTGGGTGACACACCACCTGGAACTGAGTTCTTAAAGTGGATCAACCAATCTATGAACAAGTCTTTAGTCATCCATGCATGGGGCTGGGCTTCCATGCAAGCACCGGGTTCGCAGTCTACAATGTAGTTATCTATGTTTTGTTTCCCCTTGAACAAGTAAAAGCTTGGAATGCTCTACCCGGCAGCATTGACACAACATAGAATGGTTATCCATTCACTAGTCTTTGGAATAATGTAAGACACATTTCTGCTATCTTTTCTAGCCAGCATCTTCATGGACCCATTTCTGCCTGCCTAGATGCCAGTTTCATCGCAATTCCAAATGCGATGAGGACCATATGGCAGTGCTTCATATGTTGCAGACAATGTATTGTAGAAAGCTGCTACAACAGCGGGCCTAAGTTTGAGTGCCCTATCTTTGTCTAGGCCTTCAGTAGTTCATAGCGCAAGTTCAGGATGTCTGTTCTTGAAACCTATCCACCAAGACTTCCCCGGGAACCCATTGGTGAAAGTGTCTGGCCTATTTTGACAGATTTGAGCAACCTCTGCCTTAAGATTGACTATCTCAAGACCATGGCCAACCTCATCCATTTCCTTGCACCATTCCATAATCAAATGTTCTTCCTCTTCAGTGAGGACTGTTGGCAGACCTTTCTTAGACATTGTTGTTAGACCACCAAGCCATTTGGAGAGTGTGGTTATTGGGATTTTCCACTTTTTTGAAGCTCCCCTTATTGACATGTCATTTTCCTCAACGTCATAGAGTGACCCTTTCATGTCCTCCGAAGACCACAGTCGTTGTTTCATTGTGTCCTTCTGTGGTATTCGAGGTGTAGGAACCTCATTCTGCAGTATTCGAGGTGTAGGAACCTCATTCTGCAGTACTCGAGGAGTAGAAATCTCCTCTACTATTGTAATAGGATCTTCTTCTGGGGGAAAAAAGCAACCTCATTTGTGGGAGGGCAACCTTGTCGTGGCTCTTTTGTTTCTTTCCGTTCCTCTACGGGTCACCACTGCATTACCCTTAGCCATCTGAACAAAATAAGTAGAATCAAAACCAAGAAGGGAAAACAACATATATTTACATGTTGTGACAAAAATATTTTCATATTCAATGACAGTTATGTTTATGTATGAAGACAGTGATGCTTGAATAGAAGATTAATTAGTTTTTGTATGTATTTTTACTTTTTACTTTGTTGCATTAATATTCTGAAATACTGTTAATAGTTTACAAATGTACATTTATTTTGTAGTGAGCAACATAAGGAAAAGAGGAGTGACATGCACAGAATTACACAACTACTAACCTATGACTGGAAATATAAACCATAAGGGAACACAATTGTTTAACTATGACTATAATGGTTACAATATAAACAGTAGGGTCACACAGTATAAAGCTTACAAATGAAAAACAGTAAGATTTTACAACTTTTACATCTTTTGTGCATGACGAACTCATTCACAGGCATAAATTCATTCACATGCATTAATTAATATTGAAGAGTGTATATGATGTAATATTTGGAATGACTGAATTGATGAAGCATAACCTATGAAAAAGATGAAACAAAACATAATAAAAAGAGAAACCCCCAAATTTATGATTGGGATTGAAGAAAACCTAACTGAATGATAATGCAGAACCAAAGAGAATAAGATAACCAAAGTGAATGATAATGCAGAACCTATGAGAATAAGATAACCAGAGTGAATGATAATGCAGAACCTATGACAATAAGTTAACCAGAGTGAATGATAATGTTGAACCTATGAGAATAAGAAAACTAGACTAAATGATAATGCAGGACCTATGAAAATAAGACAACCAAGGTGAATGATAATGCAGAACCTAGGAGATTAACATAACTAGAGTTAATGATAATGCAGAACCTATGAGAATAAGATAAACATAGTGAATGATAATGCAGAACCTATGAGAATAAGATAACCAGAGTGAATGATAATGCAGAACCTATGAGAATAAGTTAACCAGAGTTAATGATAATGCTGAACCTATGAGAATAAGATAACCAGAGTGAATGAAAATGCAGAACCTATGAAAATAAGACAACCAGAGTGAATGATAATTCAAAACCTAGGAGAATAAAATAACCAGAGTTAATGGTAACACAGAACCTAGGAGAATAAGATAACCAGAGTTAATGATAATGCAAAACCTAGGAGAATAAGATAACCAGAGTGAATGATAATGCAGAACCTATGAAACACAAATGCTAAACTATGACTCTAATATTTGAAATATAAACCCTAGGGAAATAGAAATGTTAAACTGACTGGAATATTTGCAATATGGAAGCTGGTGGATAGGTTGGCATTTGTGTTTCAATATAAACTCTAGGGAAAGACAAATGCCAACCTATGATTGTAATGGCTCTAATGAAGAACAATATAAAGCTTAGGAATGGAAAAAACTAAGAGGAATACCTGGAACAATATGGAAACTACTAAACTGGAATCTGTGCTTGTCACTCCTCTGTTTCTTATGTCCCTAACTATAGAATAAGTGAATACATCAAGGTTTTCACGGCTATTTGAATTAGGAATTATTTGAATTTTATTCATGCTTGTTTGGTGTGGTGAATTAAATCCCTGTCCTGTTTCAAA
Organism: Cunninghamia lanceolata; assembly: GCA_027924645.1. Lineage (NCBI taxonomy): Eukaryota > Viridiplantae > Streptophyta > Pinopsida > Cupressales > Cupressaceae > Cunninghamia > Cunninghamia lanceolata. The sequence goes on along the minus strand of BSBN01001529.1, from coordinate 688,816 downwards.
ATTGAATTTTGGGTGATATGAATTATAGATTTGATTGATTTGGGCCATTAATTCTTGAGTTGATTGGTTTGTTGTATTGTTTGCATTTGTTTCAATAATTTTGTTATGAATAATGGCAGCCTTACACCATTATTTTTTTTATGCAAGTGGGTTTTTAGAGGAAGGAGCCAGTATGTGCACCCTACTTGGCGAGATGGGACAAACTCCTACTGATACGTGTTGGAGGTCTCATGTCTGATGAGACAGGCTGATGCTATTGTGTGTTGTTTGGGTTATGCTACGGTGGGAAAAATCATTGTAATGGGTTAGCATTTTGGTCAAAGATGGGACAGATGGGTTTGAATTGTGTTGAGGTGGCATTGTTCTGTAGTTGTGTAGTTGTGAGTAATGACGAAGTGATGCCTAGATTGGTGCGATAGTATGGTTTCTAATATTTATGGGGAAGGGTGCAAAGTTCTATGTTAATGTTGTTTAAGTTTAAATTTTCTACTCTACGGTGATATGTCAGATACAAGTTGAAAAGTTCTAAATGTGTTTGGTTGATATATTTTTAATGTTAAGTTGACAATATTATACTATAAAATGTGCATTTAATATCTGATAAGTGTTTGGTCTAAAAGTGTTTCTTTTATGCATGTTTTTATTAGTAAGTTCTCGGGGACTGGTGCATACATGTGGGCCCCAATGTGCATCGGTCCTATCACACGTTAGGGCCCCCGCGCATGTTTCGGCTCCTCTCCCCTATTCTTAAAATGGATACAACAAGGATTCCATGAAACTATTCGGGAACATGCATCATGGAGGTATAAAGGCAAATGAGTTTTCATTTGTTAGTGCTTTGAATAGTTATAGCGATTGGTCAACTACTCGAGAGGGGAAGTAGGTATTTTTCATGTGCTATTTGCTTGCAAATTTGTCACTACTTTTTGAATCTAAAAAATTAATTCATGTTGTCATTATCATTGTCAACCTGATGATGGGTTTTAAGGGAGATCATAAACTTCAAGATTTTAATTCTTTCTAGGCAATTGTTTCCAAAAGTTTCTTCTTCACAATTATGGATTGTGGAAGCTTGATGACATCAAATTAAAATTTCATATTTGACAAAATTTTCCAAGTTTCTGTTGACACATATAGGGCATTTTGCTAATTAAATTTTATTTTTTATTATCTTGAAAATGTTTGGTGAGGTTATGGTCACTTACAAAGTTGTGTTGGGCAAGCTTATGCGACATTTTAATATTTTATTATCAAATTATAGATAATTGTACCCATGTTGTTCATATGTAAACCTTGCCACTAGATTATGAGTCACCTTATATTGTGTGAGCTATTCTTAATTTGGATAAGATTCTCGTGCATGAACATTACTGTTACACCAAAACCCTTTTGAAGAACTCTTAGACTTAAATTTATTATATTAGCTAAAACTCACAAGTATAGATAATAAGAAAACCATGTTCTCTCAGCACTTCTTATTAAAGTTTTTTTTAATTTTTTGAGAGAGAATGGGTTAATGTTGAACACCCCCTCCCTCTCCGTCTATCTAATTGTAAATAGCCCTGAATAAAAAATTCTACCAGGAGGAACTTCTTCGTGCTTTAGGACATTTTTTAAGAGAAAAAATCTATGTATCATTCTACATTTCACTATCTCTTCAACCACGTATGCATATGTGTGTATATATGTATGTGTATATGTATATGTATGTGTGTATGTATGTGTATATGTATATGTGTACATATATACATACATATATATTATATGTATATACATGTATATATATGATGCAGGAGCATCCAAGGTGTATGGGCAATCCTGTGTCAACCAAAATATGTTTAATTTTTATGTTGCATTTTTGGAGTGGTTTGAATTTCATATTTTAATTTTATGAAATTCATTTTTCTGTGCATTTGGATGTCATATCATACTTTAAAATTTAAAATATGAATTTGGAGTTAATTTGAGAAAAGCAAGATAGTGGAGATAGTGGGAATTGTGATTTAAAATCACAAAATCTAGAAAAAAGCAAAAGGGGGCATTGGTTTTTTTGGAGGTTTCTAATTCCATTTTAAATTAGAAAATTTAAGATTCCAAAATCCCTAAAAAATAGGGCTGGAGAGAGTGGGTGCCCAAGTTAAGGAAAGTAGATTTTTATTTAATACATGAAAAGCAAGAATGCTAAAAATAGCACCACCACAAAGCATGGCAAGGCACAAAGTTTGAATGGCTTATTTTAGTCAATTTATTTGATTAAAATAAATGAAATTGGCTATTTTACAAGAGGGGGACGTTGCATTTTGGAGAGTGGGCTGGAAATGTATTGAAATGCAAATAAATTTATTAAAATTACATTTCATTCCAAAAACAAAAAGATGAGATACAAAAAGTTTTTTTCCAAGTTGAAGGAGAGACAGAGGGGAGGCATGGCTTACCTCCAAGAGGGTTTTGGAAGTGTATTGTTGCATATTTGGAGTTGTTTGTACAGCCATTGAGATTCCAGGAGAATCAACTATAGTTGCATAGTAGTTTGTTGTGATTTTGCAGGAGTTGGAAAGGAGAAGTTTTATAAAAATTTGGTTTGTTGTACCAAACCATTTTTGTAGTTGATTTTTGCATCTTTGTAAGGGCTTTTTGCAGCCCCATTGTCCTTTTTGGACTGATGTAATTTTTGTTTTGTTAAACTGGTTAAATATATGAAAATTGGTTGCAAGTTGCAAACCAAATTTGCAAATAATTGTTGCAAGTTTTAATTTATATTTTTGTGTGTGTGAAATATATATGTGAGGGCTATTATTCCTTCCCCTCTACATCAATTGGTATCAAAGCTCAGGCAGTAGATCATTGGAAGAGTTGAAGATTGAAGTTTAACAGTTGGAATTTGAAGAGTCAAGATGCATCCAGAAGATGCAATGGCAAAAGAAATTAGAGAGTTGAAAGAAAGGTATGCTAAGTTAAAGGAGATGACTCAAAGGAAATCACTATTCAGGACAACCTGCAAATGCAAAGAAAAGGTATGTAAAGTTGTGATAGATTCTGGTTCTATTGACAACATGGTTTCCATAGAAATGGTGGATAAACTGAATTTAGAAAGGATTCCTCATGAAGCACCGTATAAAGCATCTTGGTTGAATGATAATCAGTCAATTTTGGTAAGTGAACAAGCTTTTGTTGAATTCAGAATTGGTGGCTATAAGGATAAAATTCTTTGTGATGTGGTACCTATGAGTTGTTGTCATTTGTTATTTGGAAGACCATGGCAGTATGATAGACATGCCATATATGATGGGAGGTATAATACTTACACTATAGAAAAGGATGGAACCACTTTTAAACTAACACCACTGCAAGAGAATGCTAAGGAGCAAACCAAAGAAGTAATAGTAATCATGTTTGGCAAGAGGGAGTATATGAAGTTTGAGGAAGACAAAAATGAAGAATATGCAGCCACTACAAAGGCAAAAGATGTCAAGACAGCAAGTCTAGAAAGAAAAGATGATGAGTTGGTGATAGAATCTGAGAAAGAGGAGGTCAATGATGAATTCCTTGAGGAGACTCAAGTTAGGTTGGAAAAGTGTGATGAGGTTGTGGTAGGGACAGTGTTTTGTCCTTTGATTGTAAAAGAAGTTTGTGGGTAGTTTCAATCTACCAATATAGTGGATTATGAACTTGATAAGCTAGTAAGTTTAAAGAGTATTTAAGTATTGGAGAAGAGCAATGATGTGGTGATAGCAAAGATAGCCCAAGAGAAGGCCAAAGGTGAGTTGTTGATGAAGACTCCAAATGGATTGGAGAAGCATGAAGATATTGTGGTGACAGTGCTTTGTCCTTTAATACAAAGTGAGGTTAGAGGGTAGTCATATTCTGCCATGACAGGTTTGTGGACCTAGTTATGCAGGGGTTATAAGGATAGGGAACCTGAAAGTAGATGTGAAGACAAGTAGTGAGGTAAACAAGGTTGTTTGGCAAAAACAAATGGATGAGTTTGAGTATGCAGCGAAGGTAAGGAAGAAGGACATTCGTGGGATAGCTGATAAGAACTTGTTTATAGGTATGAGGACAAGAGAAACATCAAGTTTTGATGAGAGGATGGTTAGAAGACATGTAGCTGATCAGTTAGAAACAAGGAAGCCATATCAAGGTGTCAAACAAAGACAAAGAGTTGAGTTTGAGTTTGTTTCAAGAGTGAAAATGAAGACCAATTGGAGGTATTTCAAAGAGGATAAGAGGTAGATCATAGAGGACATCAAGGAAGAGCATTCAAAAGATGAAGACCTATTACTACCCTCAATCCAAGAGGGCTTGGATTTTCTTTTGGCTGGGAGTTAGATGTAGGAGCATCCAAGGTGTATGGGCAATCTTGTGTCAACCAAAATATGTTTAATTTTTATGTTGCATTTTTGGAGTGGTTTGAATTTCATATTTTAATTTTAGGAAATTTATTTTGTTGTGCATTTGGATGTCATATCATATTTTAAAATTTAAAATATGAATTTGGAGTTAATTTGAGAAAAGCAAGATAGTGGAGATAGTGGGAATTGTGATTTAAAATCACAAAATCTAGAAAAAAGCAAAAGGGGGCGTTGGTTTTTTTGGAGGTTTCTGTAGACACCTAAAAATATCTTTTGCCACAAAACTGACTCCCGAGATCCCTAAACACATCAATTTCCCTTCTATTCAATTAATTAAATTTTTATTTAATTAATTATCCCTTCATCGTCTAATTTTTCATCATTTTATCCCCAACAATTGAATTAATTTTATTAATTCAATAGTTCAAGCCTTAGCCAATTGATTTAATAAATATGCAATATTTATTTAATCAATTTCCCTCTCCTCACTAAATCTAATTAATTAGCTAAACTATGTTTAACTAATTAATTCAGCCTACTAATTGACCTATCCCTACCCTAGACAATTAAATAGCTATTGTTTAATTGCCTACCCTAGCCTACCTCATCATAACCCTAGGATTAATTAAATAAAACCTATGTTTAATTAATCCTAACCTCTCATTTGGGTGGTCAAACCTAGTTTAACACCCTTCCCCACATCCTTCAAATAATAAATTGAAATATATCCACATAAGTCAATTTTTTATTTAAATACATCCCACATCACAATTAATTCCTCTTACACCCCCTACCTCATTTATCTCCACTTATCCCCAAATAAATTTTTAATTCATTTTGTATTCCCCATATGAATCTTTAATTCAAAATAATCCTTCACACCCATGCTCATTTAATTACCCCTTTTCCCAAAATGAATAAAAGATTTACTTTTATTCCTAGCCCTCCATTCCTCCAAGATCTAATCTAGGCCCTCCACATCACTTTTATCCTCCACCATTGATCTTCCAAACCAATCTCCACCCTTGGATCAAAATCCCTTCCAGAAATCTATAAATAGAACCTCTCCCAAGCCATTTGGGGATCCAATTTTCAAGTAGAGTTATCATGCCAAAATATCTAATGAGCTAGTCTTTTAGTGAGTTGCACATTGATATAGCATTTTACATTTGGATCATTATCTAGGGATTATCATGTCTTAGGAGCTCTTGGGTGCAAGTTTCCTCTTCCCTTGACGAGATTGGGTCTTCTTATCTAGGTATAAACTCTTTGCTTTAAATTTGCATTTAGTTTGTATTTAACCTTTGATTTGATTTCCTAATCTACATTACCTTTGAAGAGGTCATTGACAAAGGTACCACCATCGAATGGGCCCTCATTGCCAAGGGCTCCATCAAATTGTATGACTACAAATCCAACAACAACAACAACAATAACAATAACAACAAACCCCACAACAACACCCCCAATACAAACAACAACACCAACACGTAATCAAATGACAAGCCACACTATTGGGGAAGAACAAGAACACTTTGAACGACGGCGTCATGGATGTGAAAGTCGTCCAACATGTACAAAATCAAACACCTACACATACATATGCAACCAATGTAAATAACCAAAGGGGCCAAACTAAACCACACAAACCTTGAAGGCAATTTACACCCTTAGGGGAACCCATCAAAGACATCCTTGATAGATGTCTCAAGAAAGGTTTGATCACACTCCCACCTGTTAGACCCCGTCAAGAGAATGAGCTCAAAGCAGCATGGTACAATGAAAATGATTATTGTGAATACCACCACATTGTGGGTCATAAAACCGCTGACTGCATGCAACTAAGGCATTGCATCCAAGACCTTATAGATCAAAATCAAGTCAGCCTTGATCAAACCACCCAACCATCACCAAACACCAATCTCAGAGCTTACAAGGATCCACTGCCTAACCATAATAAAGCCTCCTCGTCTAATCAAGCATATAATGTCACCCCACATCCCGCATCCTATGACTCTATTGTAGGGCAGATAGAGCCATCATCTCACCATGTTAACACAATCACCATTCGAGCACAAGCACCTGATTGCACTGTCGCAACCTATTGTGACCGTGTATCCATCCGCACAACCCCTACCACCGAACAAACACCTGCATCCACATCAGATCCCCTCCCCCCTCGTCCAAACACACGCCCATCACCTACCAATCAATACAACCTCCTAGAGCATCTAGGAAAGACCCCCGCACAAATATCCATACTTGAGCTGCTCCGCACATCCCCCCTTCACAAAGACGTCCTTGACAAAGTACTCTTGGAAACTCAAGTCCCCGCCAACTTGAATGTGACCCAATTCCAAGCCATGGTAGGACATATTGCCACACCTCACCATCTCACATTTTCAGAAAAGGACCTTCTCGCTTCTGAACACTTACATAACGATGCCTTACACATCGAAGTCCGTATCCACAAACACATCATTAAAAGTCTTAATAGATGGTGGCTCTAGCCTAAACATATGCACTCTTAAACTATTAAAACACTTGGGATACTCAGATGTGGTTGTAGACACTAGTGAGTGCATCACAATCAAAGGATATGATGACATCGAACGGCTATCTGAAGGCACCATCAAGCTCCCTATTCAAGTGGGATAGAAAATACTGCAAACAAAATGTCAGGTCCTTGATCTTGACCTCCCCTACAACATTCTTCTCGGCCGACCATGGATCCATGCCATGCAAGAAGTCCCATCCACATTCCATCAATGCCTCAAATTCCCTCACAACGGCATGGATCTCACTTTCTATGCCGACCCCCACCCCTTCCAATACTGCAGTTTCTTGGAAGGCCATGACCATACCTTCTGCCCATACAACAAAGCCACCACTAAAGCCAACCCAACAGCTTCCACCTCATACATCGACCCCGCAAATATTGCCACCACCTCATCCAAAGCACCTCCACCGCCTGAGGTCAAGATCAAGCTTAGTGACATGGGATGTGGGGAATATGACCTACACAGTACCTTTTATGTGGGCACATTACCCAATCCTAAAACCTTTGGCATCCCAAAGACAGAAGCAGCCAACATAGTCATCATCAAGTGCAAACCATCACCCATCTTTGAAAAGAAACATCTTCTCAATTAGGATATGCTCAAAGATATCTCATCCTGGCTATATAAGGACGAAGAACCTGAGCAAGAAGCCCCCACCATCCCAACAGAAATCTATGGTAAAGGGTCTAAAATTGTCAAAAGCATGGGTTATAAAGGACAAGGCAGTATCGGCCTTCATGAACAGGGCATTATGGAACCGTTGCACGCGACAAGAAATCCCTATACTCAAGGGTTAGGATATGGTCAACGATAACATATCCTCACTACCGGTGAATGTATCTTAGATGAGGTCACTACGGTCTCCCTGGAAGTCGACAACCTCAATGAAACGGGCCTTCAAGACTCCTTTAGTGACTTTGCCAATTTCTTTGACTCATCCATAGGCACTATCTACACAGTCACCACCCTAGCCTCATCATCCAATGGCCTACCACTTGTATACCCGGACCTCATAGACTAGGACCAACGGGGACCTCCTGTCTTCGACATAGCACCTAACAATGAGGCCATTGCTGAAATAATGGGAGTTAGAGATCACTTCCCCCTGGGACATCACAGAGCAGGATACATCATGGAACTTGATACGCATGCCTATTTCAGGGAGACAACCCCTGCTTCCAGTCATAAAAATATAAAAATTAACCAAGGATCTGATGGTGAAAACCGTTCTACGGCAGTGTCAGATCCCAAAAAAAGTAAAAACAAAAGACGTATCTCCTGGTGAAAACCTCAACGAGGCACTAGGAGATGGAAGCATGGGCCTTCCCGAGATAGACAAGGTTTATCCAGACAGGTCACCCGTCCTAGTAGAGCCAGCCCAAGAGATAAATCTTGGGATGGAAGAAGAGCTAAAAATCACTTTTAGGGAAGAATCTGTCAGCACAGTCAAGCAAGGAAACTTCCTAGCATTCTTCAAATGTAGAAATCACAATTTTACGTGGACCTATGTAGACATGCTAGGGCTTGATCCCGCTTTGGTTGTTCATCATCTTGCAGTACACCCTGATGTGAAATCAGTAAAGCAGAAGCTCTGAAAAATGAACCCTCAGGTGGCTCTACTAGTCAAGGCAGAGCTAAAGAAACTACTGGATGTTGGGTTTATTCACCCAATTGATTATCTTGAATGGGTTTCCAACCTAGTACTAGTAGCCAAACCTGATGACCGAATCTGCTTTTGCACCGACTTCAGAGATCTCAACAAAGCCTGCCCAAAGGATGACTTCCCATTGCCTAACATTGACATGATAGTGGATCTCACGGTAGGACATGAAATGTTATCCCTAATGGATGGCTTTTCAGGGTACAACCAAATCTAGATCGCAAAAGAAGACCAGCATAAGACATCCTTTATATGTCCATGGGGGACATACTGCTGGGTGGTAATGCCATTCGGTCTAAAGAATGTTGGAGCCACGTATCAAAGAGCCATGACTGTCATCTTCCATGACCTTTTTCACCACATCATGGAAGACTATGTGGATGACTTATTGGGAAAATCAAAGATGAGAGAGGAACACCTAAATGTATTGGCAACGATCTTCGACCATTTGGAGCAATACAATGTCTGCCTAAATCTAAAGAAATGTGTCTTCGAGGTCACCTCTAGAAAACTTTTGGGATACATAGTCTCCAGAAGAGGAATCAAGGTAGATCCCACAAAAGTCAAGGCCATTATTGAAATGCCTCCTCTAACAACACTGAAACAGCTAAGAAGTCTGCAAGGAAAACTCCAGTCCATTCGTCGGTTCATTGCTCAACTTGTCGATAATGCCAACCACTCCAACATCTCATCAGAAAGGATATAGCTTTCATCTGGAACAATCACTGTCAGGCAGCCTTTGATCAATTGAAAGAATACCTGGCTAATCCCCCTGTTCTAACTCCACCAAGGCAAGGTGAACCTCTCCTATTCTACATTTCAACAACAGAGACAGTTGTCGGAGCCTTGTTAGCACAACACGATGAGCAAGGAAAAGAAAGAGCCATCTATTACATCAGTCGCACTCTGATATCCTATGAGCTCAACTACATGCCAATTAAACGTGCATGTCTAGCCCTGGTCTTCACTTCACAAAAACTAAAGACACTACATGCTCAATCATAAAACCAAGCTCATCACCAAGATTGATCCATTGAAATATCTTCTAAATAGAGCTACTCTTACTGGTAGAATGGAGAAATGGGTCATGATTCTCACTGAATTTGATAGTGAATACACTAAGAGAAAAGCCATCAAAGAACGGGTTATAGCCGATTAGCTGGCTGAACCACCGATTCCTACAGAACATCCTACACCGGCAGAGTTTCTTGATGAAGCTATCTTGACAATCACCCCAGCCACAGAAACATGGAAGATGTACTTCGATGGATCATACACACACAGAGGCTCGAGGGAAGGTGTCTTGTTTGTTACCCCTCAAGGTGACACTATCCCCAAGTCATTCAAAATCACATTCCCATGTACCAACAACGTGGTAGAATATGAGGCCCTTATCACAGGTCTTAGAATGGCAATCAAATGGAAAATTGAGAAGCTGACAGTGTATGGAGACTCTCAACTGGTCATTCGGCAGGTAAACAATGAGTACAAGACCAAGGATGATAAACTCTTGCCTTACAAAAATATGGTCGATGATTTCAAAGACTATTTCGACGACATCCGCTTTGAGCAGATCCTAAGGTTAAATAACAAAGCTACATACGCCATGGCTACCATTGGATCGTTGGTCGACATGAAGAAAGATAGTAAGAGGTGTGAATTCTTGATCAAAGAACTCCCTATCCCCGCATATGATGTACCTCAATCTAAGCTCATGTGTGAAGTCATTGGTCCCCTATCCCTGTGGTATCAAGAAACCTACCTATACCTCCATGATAACATCATCCCTCCTAACCTATCCACCTCACAACAAAAATCTTTCATCTGCCGAGCTTCCCGCTTCATCCTTTTAGGAGACACCCTATACAAAAGGAGTCTTGAGGGCACGCTTTTACAATGTTTAGACTTTAGGGAAGCTGAAGTGGCCTTGCAAGAGGTACACGTAGGTATTTGTGGGGCACATTCAAGTGGACCCGCTCTTACTAAAAAGATCCTAAGGACTTACTACTGGCCAATAATGGAACGAGACTCCTATAGGTTTATCAAGAAATGCCTACATGTCAACAACATGGCGATCTCATCCATGCACCAACACAAGAATTGCAACCAATCACGATGTCGTGGCCTTTCTCACAGTGGGGACTCGACCGCGTAGGTAAAATCCATCTACCATCATCCAATGGCCATAAATTCATAATCACCGCTACAGAATACTTCACCAAGTGGGTGGAAGCAATACCACTCACCTTCACCACTGGAACCCAAATTTCCAAGTTTATCCTCCATTACATTATATGTCACTATGGTATCCCTCATTCCATCATCACCGACAATGGAAAGCCATTTAAGAACCAAGAAGTTCGCACCTTGTGCGAAAAATTCAAAATCAAACACCACTTCTCCACCCCATATTACCCACAAGGAAACGATCAAGCAAAGGCTTCCAATAAAACTATCCTTCGCATTTTAAAGAAGACAGTCAATGAAGCTGGCCATGACTAGCACCTCCAACTCAACCCTGCCCTATGGGCCTATCGCACAAGCATCTGCACTCCCATAGGAGCCACTCCATTTTTCCTAGTCTTTGAATCTGAATCCATTTTACCTATCGAGGTCGAGCTCCCGTCCTTAAGAGTATCCTTGCAAAACATAATCACTGATGAGGAATACTGAGTCGCAAGGTTGCATCAGCTAGAACTACTAGATGAGAAACATCTGAATACGTTGAACCACCTGCAGGCCTATCAAAATCACCTCAAGATGTGAGGCCTACATTTTTTATTTCCGTACATGTAACTATTTACCTTACTGTTGCTGACACTTTTATATTTGTGGGACTATTGATCCCAGATTTTCAAACTATTAAACCTTATTATGTTAAAGGAAAACTAATTGGGTGATGTTAGTTAGATGTTGCTTTAAGAGAAAACAAATTGGGTGATGTTAGATAAATGTTTATTTTATAGGAAAAACTAATTGGGTGATGTCCGATTAATGTTTACATTACAGGAAAACTAATTAGGTGATGTTAGAAAGGAAATTGTAATGTGATTTCATTATGTTATGAGAATTGTGGTATGTTTTAGGAATGCATGTTTTAAGATTGCTTCAGCTATGATATTTATATGTGAAATTGACCTTGTAATTGAGTGCACAAGTTTTGGCTAACAAACCACAAATACTGGAGATCATACCGCACCTTATGTTGTAATCCCTTGTGAAGCTGATCTGGTTCCACTAGGAATCGAGATCAACTATGTGTTTGATTTAATGTTGTAATATTGTCTTTCATGAGGTTGAATGGGTTAGGTCTACCCTCTTGTAAATTTGAATTATGATTTGTGTTGTAAGAAATGTATTTGAATTTCATTTTTTTTTAATTTTAAATTTTTGAGACCCTTTTATTGTGTCTTAACTTGACCCTGGGTGCCCTAACTAGGTTAAAGTTGACCCTGGGTTATACCCCATGGGTCTAGGGTCCCTTTTGACTTGGGTAACCCTTGGGTAACCTCTGTATGGTCACCTTAACTTCACAGTGAAGTTAAGTAACGAATATGGAGGTATGGGAGGGATAGGATGAGTGGTACCAACACTCAAGCCCATCCCTTTTCAATTCCCAAGGTAAGGGATGACTCCAAGACCCACCAATTATAGAGGATTTGACTTCAAGTCTCCCTCACAATTGGTGAGAGTCCCCATGGAGTTGTGTGGTCATTCATAAGAAGGAAGGAAGGAGAGACATGTGTCACCCTTTTCCCCCTTTTACTCCTTTTTTTTTCTCCCATGTGTAAGAGAGATGACATGTGGTAAGGGATAAGGAAGACTTTAGGGATGGGTGAGTGACATATGCCAACACTCATCCCTTGGGACACAATAGTAGTTTGGGGAAGAGTGAGGAGGTGACAAGTGCCACATCCCCATTCCTCTAAACTCATGGAATTGAGTTATTTTAATCCCACTTGGGATAGGGAGAGGGGTTGTGGAATTTGGAGGATTTTTTTTTTTATTTGAAAATTGTTGTTGGGAGAAGAAGGTTAGAGGGAGTTTTGTGGCTTAGGTCGGAGGAGATTTTAGTGGAGCTCTACATCAACTTCATCTATTAAAGAGCTTTTTAAGGTTGGAATTCATGGCCTTTCCTTTGTATTTCTATTTGTTGCATGAAGGATGTGTGAAAATTATTTATTTTGCTTGTGTTGTAAATTTTGTTATTGTGGAAAAATTTTATTGGGATGTTGACAGAGCTTCTTCCACTTGGGAGAAATGCTCATCAAGTGTGGGGTAGGGGAGGAGTGATCCTCCTCGAGTTCATGCCTTGTTTTGGGATGTTGAAAGCCTTGAAAGCATTTGTGTGACTTTGAGAAATTGTGTTATATGGCTTGAGAGCCAAAATATGAACTCCTTAGAATTTTTGTCAACAAGTTTGGCTTGAGGCCATGAGAAAAATTGTGTTGAAATAAAGTTGAAAGGTGACACTCAAGAGTTGAGTGTGTCCACTCTCCTACCCCTTGTTAAACTCGTTGTGGATGAGTTTGTGTTGTGTAAATAGCCATGGGTGTAATTGTGTTTTTGGGATGTATTGTTTTGTTGTGAAGTAGATTTTGGAATACCCTAGGTGTGTGGATGATCTCCCTAGCTCGAGGGTGACCCTCTTGCGAGTCTACGATAGGGAGGAGAGCAAGTTGAGTGTTGTTTTCTTCCCTTGTGTGATATGCAAGTTCTTGGAGCTTATTGTGAAGCTTGGAGAAGATTATTTAAACTTGGAAAATATTTTATTTTCCTTAAGTCTTAAGGAGAGCTTGGTCTATATTAGTTTTATTCTTGTTGATTTGCCAAGAGGAGAACATTCTCTCTTTTTTGTTGTAAATATTGGTATTCTGGAGTTATGAGAAAATCCTACCCTTTTGTGTTGATGGTTGTATTTTTTTGTATTTTGGATTAGGAGGAAATCCTCTTCATTGTAATAAAGGATTTATTTATAGTATTATTTAAATTTGTTATCATGTATGAAATGAGAAAGAAGAGAAATTTGTTTTTAAAAGGATATTAGAATTGTCTATTTCCTTCTTCTCCTATTTAAAAGGTTGTGAAACTAGTTGTAAACAAGTTTGTTAAAATTTATCTCATTGCATGACTTGTAAAAATGATAATTTTAAAGAGTTAAATGAAGTTGTAGTTTTGTCATTATGAAAGGAAATGAACTCTTGTTATAATCATGTGTTTTGTTTGTTGTGAATAATTGCAAAATATAAATAGAAAATTTAATTCCTTCCCTTTTAATCAAATGTTACTATATTTTAATTTGCATCATTGTATTGGAAATTGACATCACATAAAAAGGGAAAATAGATTTCAATTACCTATTGTATAATACTATTTTGTATGAAGTTTAATTTTAGTGTTGCAATTGAAATTACATTGTTATAAATGCTTTATAAAAAATATATATAATTGACAATAATTAAAATATATATATATAAAAACTCATTCTCTATATTTATAAAAGTTAAATGGGTTATTTATAAAAAAACTATGAATTTTATTATTCTGAGAAAATTGTGGAGTAGTTATATATATATATATATATATATATATATATATATATATATATATATATATATATATATATATATACGAAATTAAAAATGGAACGTAAGATATATTATTTTTGTTGTCATACATTTTATTACAGTCGACCAAAAAAAAGAGAATAGTGGGAGGGGGGTTTGAATCCCCCCACCACGCCGCCGCCACTACTATCTTCTTTGGCTGTGGGGAGGGGCTAGAGGCCCCACCCACACTCCCGCCATACTCTAAGCCCCCCCCCGCGGGCTATTCCCCCACTGAGCCTCTGCAGACCTCCCCGTGACCACCGCTGAGCAGCCTCCTCCGTCTCCCGCCCAGCAACCCCCGCGACCACACTGCGGCCATTCCGCCGCCAGACTCTCCACCCTGCGGTACTTCCCTCTGCACAGAGCCGCCACCGGTCTCTCTCCGCCCGTCCACAGCGCGGCCTCCGCCGATCTTCCACCTCCTCTGTGTCCTCACTACCCGCGGCCCCATCTCCTCAATTGTGGCCTCATACTAGCGCCGCCGCCCTCCAATTCTCTACCCTAACAAAAGAAACAAATAAAATTTAGGGTTTTCATAAGATCAAGTAAAATATGAAATGAAACTAAAGGCCTTGGTCCCTCTTTTATAAAAGATAAAACCTAAAGTTCTAATACAATAAAATATATAAACACATAAAAGGTGTTATAAATATAGCAAAATATAATAGGGAATTATTAACGACAATAAGAAAAATATTTGTTTATAAATTAAAGAGAATATATATTTATATATATATCTTATTTAAAAGAAAATGTATTTTGGAGGTTTAAATAATTATCCCAAATTAGATACCGAGAAAATGAAAAGAAAAATATATCTAGAATATTAAATGCAAATAAGTATGTGTGTGTGTGTGTGTGTGTGTGTGTGTGTGTGTGTGTGTGTGTGTTATATATATTATATGCTTATTTGCATTTATATAGATATGTGTATCTTTATAAATGCAAACAAGCCATCACAGGCATTCCATGTGTGGCCATTGTAAACTCAACTGTAGATTGAGAAAACATCTAATTGAGAGAGAGAGAGAGACAAAAGAAAGAAAGATAAAAGTGAAAACAAAGAGGAGAAAATGCGTGGCATTTCTGACCAAGGAATTAGGAATAATGTAAAGGATGCAGTGATAACTCTGATTGATAGAGAACGGGAAGAAAAGCAGGATAAACACAAAGAAACCTTACACAACGGGAAAGAGAATGTGATAGAAATACAATCAAAATTAAATATTAGAGAAAAGGAAGAGAGGGCAAATGTGTAGGCTTTGTTGAAAATGCTAAAGTCTGAAGGAGGAGAAATTAATATTAAATTTCAGAAAATGGGAAGAACAGATGATCGTGCTTTGTTGAAAAATGATCAATCACCTTAATCAACTGTAGTACAAATGTAATTAGTGAGATTAACCTAAGTCAATAAACCACGTGATCAAGATTAGTGTTAGTGTAAATCCCACCCACGCCCGTGAGGCATTATGTTGCTGAAATATTCTAGAATTTAGGGTTTAGGGGCTTTGAAAGTTCAACCCTTGTAGCGACATTAACCGCGTCGTGAAGACCCCCTTCTTAGCCTTCTTGCGTTTGGGTGTGCGCATGCGTGCATAGTACCCTGCTGACAACTGTATTGTTTACACCTTAAACGTACGCCACCGAGCACACTGGTGCATGCAAGGGGGTTTCTAGGGAAGCGTGGGAAAATTTTTGATATTTCGTGTCATGACCACATGACACATGTGGACATGACACATGTGATACGTGTTGTGACCGCATGGGAAAAGTGGGCATGACACAGGAGAAGCTATAACAAGGGAATCAAAACCCAAAAATTTGAAGTAGGTGACCTGGTCCTTATGGAGAATCAAAAAAACTTACAGGAGCGCACTAAGAAAGGTAAGTTCAAACCCAATTGGCTAGGACCGTATGTCATCACAACTAGCTATGGATCAAGAGCATACTAGCTTGTAACACCTGAGGGGAAGCCTCTGGATGAGCTGATGAACATTCTACATCTAAAGAAATTCTACGCATAACCCATCGAGTATCCCAATCAAAAAATCAAAAAATAAGAAAAAATCAAAAAATCAAAAAATCAAGAAAAACCTGAGTGCAATAAAAACTTCCAATGGTGAAAATCACTTCGATGACGCCTTGGATAAGTACCATGGTGTAAACCTATTTCAAGTGCCATGTGTAGTGGCCAATTCTACCATCTAATAAGTCCTCTGTCCGTCACAACCCCCCATATCGCACACATCCCGTGGCTTGGAATTCTGAAACATCAAGTCCTATTGCCCATTCCGCACTATCTCACCCAAAGCCCAATCCATGGAATGAGGATCCTTGTAAGCTTCCATTTGTACAGCTCAAAATCAAAAAATCTAAAAACATCGCAAAATAAAAAAAATCCAAAAAACAATACAAATCATCAAAATCCAACAATATCACCCTCACACATCGATCTCTCACCCCTCAATCATCACCATTACATCAATCCTGAACCATTCCCACATCATCAAGTCATACCAGAACTATATATTCATTTTGCCTGCATCTTAAAAGTACCTTGATCCCGTGGATACAAGGTATGTAGGCAGTCTGGAATACGAAGGACGTTTCTAGTACTCAGGTACATAAGATGCACCAATCCAACCCGTTTGGATGGTCCCTATTCACTGAGCTTCCTAGACCCATTATATGATACACACGCTAAGTATACACCTAAACATGGTCCCTAATGCAAAAATATCAATCAACATACCAACTATAATCCCACATATGGCCAGACTGTTCTTTTGCCCACCTTTCAAAAAAATTTCAATCAAATTCAACTAATCTGCGTCCTAGGATATATCTTTCCCACAATGGACAAGAATCTGTCATTCTATCATCACATATGTTGGCAAGAGCACACAAGGGCTATTTGTATCTTTTTGTTGGTCTTTTTGATTATTGATTTTTTCTTTGTCTCACTCTAAGTCATCTCCAAAGCTACCTTGATCTCATTATATCATGGTAAGTAGCGGACAACACCTGGAGTAGACAAGGTCATTATTTTTGTATGTTGTGCTTGGGGGTTGGTTTCATTACTCCAAGAATAGTATTCATATCTTGAAGCCTGGGTCAATTCTAGTACGACGTGCCTCATTTGCATATAAATGCATCAATACCTTATAGGTACTATGAGCACTCATCACTATGAGTCCCCTTCCTAGGGTAAGCAAGGTTATACGACCTTGGGAACGCATGAAATCAACCTATTGTTTGTGGGTCTAGTCCATGCAATCTGAGATATATATCATCACCTAGGTCACTTCATACCTTTGTGAATTGTATCCTACATTTCTATAGTAAACTAAGAAATTCTCTCAATTAATGTTATGCAACTACTGTTACTAGCTCAAATCATCATCCTAATCCACTACACTATCTGGGTCTAGATTTCATAATCCCTTACACCCCCCCCCCCCGCACCTAACCCGACCAAATCCCATCACTAATCCCAAACCAAATCATATCCCCCCCATCCCTCAATGACGTGGTGTCCTAAGACCTATCAATTCCCTCATCTCCATCTCCCCCGCAAATCTAACTGCTTCCAATCCTATCCATTACCCATTCATCCACCCTTGACCACTCCCCACCTTTTCCCCTACCGCACAGCCCCACCACCCAGGGTCCAACAAAGAACATCATGTGTATCAAGACTTAACCATCTCACCTATCACCTAGTCTGCATCTCACCTATCACCTAGTTTTGCATATCTCATTTAGGTTCATTTTAGAATCTTTTAAGTTGCATATCTCATTTAGGTTCATTTTAGAATCTTTTAGTTACATCTCATATCATCTAGGTTCATTTTTCTTTTAGTTGCATATTATCTCATTTAGGTTCATTTTAGAATCTTTTAAGTTGCATATCTCATTTAGGTTGATTTTAGAATCTTTTAGTTACATATCATATCATCTAGGTTCATTTTTCTTTTAGTTGTAGATTATCTCATTTAGGTTCATTTTATAATCATTTAGTTGCACATTATACATCATTTAAAACATTGCAAATCATATCATACTCATTTAAGTTTATCATCACATAGGTGCATATTAAAATTAGTATCATCTAGCTACATATCCATGTTCCCATACATAAACATGTGTTTATTAAGATAAATATACATTTCCATTACATTGTGCATCCATAATAAATGTTTATTAATCTAAACATTTATTTGCAATATACATCATATAGTCCATAAATCACAAACCATACAAAAATCAAAATAAGAAAACCATCATTGCATCCATCATAGGTACATCTACATCAAAAACATAATTGCATAAACACAACCATCCATAGCATATAAATCCATAAAGCATACTGCATCCATCAAGACAGGCATCATCATAATCATAATAGAGCATCATAAACAAACACAATAGACCATAAAAAAGCATCATATCATATATCATCATCGCAAAAAAATGTACATCGATCATATATACACATCAAAAAATATAATGTCCTGATACAATGCCTCTAAGGGATACAATGATACAATGTCACATAGACGAACCTCTCTCTGATGGAGTCAGGGATCCTGACCCGGGTGGTGCCTGTGGTCTTGCTGGTGGCTACGACAGTGGCTGTGGCGGTAGCTGAACCTGAACCTGTGGAACCTGCTAGGGCACATGTGACGGAGGACCCATCCCCTGCTGTACAGACTGAACTGATCTAGATCTGTGTGATCTAGATGCCCAGGATCCACTAACCTAACTATAACTCGATGCACGTTGCTCTGCAGGCACTGCCGCATGATATAGGGCCTGATAATAGTTTGTTTGTCCTCTGGCCTCTACTAGCTACCCCTGTACTTGAGTCAGTTATCCCTGTAACTGATATGTCTATATCTGTGCCTGGGACAACTGTGTCTGCATCACTGTCAACACGGGTGCCATACTAGCCCCTGAAGCCTACAAGCTGCCTACTGTAGCCTATGCCTCTCGCAAGTGCCGCATCTCGCTCTCTAGTCAAAACTACTATGTCACCCTAAGCCTGAGCTAGTTGTGCCTACAATGCAACCACCTGTCCATCTGACCTATCCAATAAGGCCACTGTACCCCGCAACTGAACCAACTCTACCTCACAGCTCTCTAAGGCCTCCTGCAGGCTGGCTACATGTGCCCGCAGGGTCTCAATCTCCTCCTCCTCACCCCGAGACCACCGACAAGGTGTGAGCCTTCGAACCTTAGAGGGCCCTGCCTCTGCCTGCTGCCCGGCTGCCGGCTACCCTGCTACCTGCTGTCGCAGCCTGCTGCTGCTGTGATACCTGTGGTGGGGGAATAACATCCCTATCCACTCTCAGTCATCCTCCACACTGTCGAGGCCCTCCGTGTTGTCACACCCTACCAATCTAAACCTGCTCAACAGGCACCTACTGTACAGGTACCTGCTGCCCCACCTGCCCCTGTCCAGCTACCACTACTGCTAGCACATCTATTGGCTGACCATCCCTCCCAGCCTCTTCCTCCTCTCCATCCCCCCTGACCTCCACAAGGTAGTCTACGATAATCTCCTCCCCCTCCTCCAAGAAATCATCTCCCTCAAAATCATTGTCCCCATCATCCTCTGAATCATCATCATCTGACTCCGTTGCCTCCTCCGTAAGAACTACCTCTGTCAGATCCTTAAACTGAGTCAACCGCCACATCTGCCACCATATATCGTATGCAGGAGTAGTGCTTGCATCAATGACCATGCTCCCCTAATCCCACCGCACTGGCTATAAAGCTACAAAATCATCCAGAGCGACCTGTGGCTGTATGGCTGCAGGCCAGAAGCGCACATCATGGTGGGTCCATTTAAAGATGGCCATCTATTGTGGAGTATCCTTCCGCAACCCAAACTGCCGCATGACCCGCGAGGGTAGATACATGTCTATCGTGTGGTCTCCCCGAACCATCAGGTATCGCTGCTGAAAAATAAAAGGCAGGTGAATATCATCATCAGGCCACGGCTCCACTCTAATATACAGTCTCCAGGTCACTCGAATAACATCATCCAGCATCTGCCTCCAGTACCGAACCTATCCAGTATACATATACTCGGCATCCTGATATAAGAATACAAAGGCCTCAAATGGTCAGTGATAGTAACCACATCTCGGCCGAGTAACTGTAATGTGCTCCCAAATCCACACATGTAATAGAGTCACCCTGGCTGACAACGCTGAATCATAAAGATAAACAATTATATGCATCTCATGATACAGCTGCCCCAACATCGCTAGCCCCCAGGCATACACAGTCTCATGCCTCACCATCCCCTCGATCATCTCCCCCCAACCAATTGAAAAACCCCTACCTCTTTTATCAGGCATCACCACACCACCAATCAAAGCGCACAGGAATAAGGCAAAGGGATCTACACCCATCGCCAGTGTCCCCTCGTAACTCATCTCCCCCCATCTGCTGATAACACAATGTGAACCTTGCCAAATACTCTGATCAAGGCCCTCCATCCCCTTCGCGTATCATATCTAACCCACCGGTCGTGAATAGATAGCTTGAGGATGCGATAAACATCCTCAAGCGTGATCATGATCTCACCGGTCGGTAGCAAAAAGGTGCATGTCTCTGAGCTATACCGCTCCACTATAGATGTCATCAAAGCTCTATGGGCTCGTAGCACCGGCATCGATGCCACTGTCAAGAGCCCCAACCTAGCCAGTCAGGCCTGAGTGGCATCATCAAAATAATCAAAAAGGACCATCACAGAAGGCATGCATTGCTCCCTCGAGTACACTATAAATGAACTCAGATCTTGCATCCACAACTTTCTGGTTAGAAATCTACCTATCTTTTTTCCAAATCCCCCCCTTTTTTCTTCTAAATGTTGAACGCCAAAATCATTTGGCGCTAAAACAAACCATCATTCGCGCCGTTTTAAAAATAGTGCTACCACTTCTTCTTATGGCGCTATTACAGGTAATAGCGCCACTACGCAAAACACATTGCCACACTTTAACACATTGCGCTACTGCGCAGCATACTTAGCGCCATTTTAACAAATGGCGCTGCCCTACCACTTGGTGCTATTTTAAGGAATGGTGTCAATTCTACCAATAGCACTCTTATCGCATATTGCGCTAATCCTCCACACTGCACTTAAATAACAGTTAGCACTACAACCAAGAATAGCACTAATCTAGCATATAGCGCTACCCTAACACCTATTTGGCACTAAAATGCCAAACCCTAACCACTTTCCAACATTGCGCTATTTCAGAAGATAGCGCTAAAATGCCAAACAGGTGGCAACAAACTGCCTCTATGCTACCCAAGCGAATAGCGCCAATCCAGAGGATGGCGCTAATCCGCTTAACCTTTGGCACTACGCAATCTAACGATAGCGCTGCATTCCTAAACCCCAATTCTTGAACCCCAAACAAGTGACAAAAACTAAAAAATTAAAAAGTCAGAGTTAGACCCAACCTGGGGTCCAGCCTCCGGTGCCTGGCCAAACGATTGGAACCGCTCAGAAATGTGTCGAAGTCGCGGGAATTGGGGGTTTCGCTCTACCATCTCTCCTTCACTCCTTCTCAAAAGTCAATGTGTGCAATTGTGGCACTCTAAGGGCCCACTTCTCTTAATATAGTGGGCCATGTCATTCCCCCGCCCCCTCTTTTTCCCCTCTAGGGTGCAGATCTCACCCTTTTTCCTCTATTTTTCTTCCTACCATCTTCTTTTTCCGTCCCCTATCCAACTTTCACTCTCGTCGCATCTTTTCAAGAGGTCACCCTAAAAAAAAATCCGCCGACCTCTTGAGGGGGCATCATCCACCCATCTTATTCCTTCTTGGCAGCTAGGGCATATTTTTCTTCGACCTAACGCCACTTCCCTCCTAGGTCCTGATGCCATGTCAAAGAGGGAGAAATGTAGACACCTAAAAATAACTTTTACCACCAAACTGACTCCCGACATCCCTAAACACATCAATTTCCCTTCTATTCAATTAATTAAATTTTTATTTAATTAATTATCCCTTCATCCTCTAATTTTTCATCATTTTATCACCAACAATTGAATTAATTTTATTAATTCAATAGTTCAAGCCTTAGCCAATTGATTTAATAAATATGCAATATTTATTTAATCAATTTCCCTTTCCTCACTAAATCTAATTAATTAGCTAAACTATGTTTAATTAATTAATTTAGCCTACTAATTGACCTATCCCTACCCTAAACAATTAAATAGCTATTATTTAATCACCTACCCTAGCCTACCTCATCCTAGCCCTAGAATTAATTAAATAAAACCTATGTTTAATTAATCTTGACCTCTCATTTGGGTGATCAAACATAGTTTAACACCCTTCCCCACATCTTCCAAATAAAAAATTGAAATATATCCACATAAGTCAATTTTTTATTTAAATACATCCCACATCATAATTAATTCCTCTTACACCCCCATACCTCATTTATCTCCACTTATCCCCAAATGAATTTTTAATTCATTTTACATTCCCCATATGAATCTTTAATTCAAAAATAATCCTTCACACCCATGCTCATTTAATTACCCCTTTTTCTCAAAATGAATAAAAGATTTACTTTTATTCCTAGCCCTCCATTCCTCCAAGATCTAATCTAGGCCCTCCACATCACTTTTATCCTCCACCATTGATCTTCCAAACCAATCTCCACCCTTGGATCAAAATCCCTTCCAAAAATCTATAAATAGAACCTCTCCCAAGCCATTTGAGGATCCAATTTTCAAGTAGAGTTATCATGCCAAAATATCTAATGAGCTAGTCTTTTAGTGAGTTGCACATTGGTATAGCATTTTACATTTGGATCATTATCTAGGGATTATCATGTCTTAGGAGCTCTTGGGTGCAAATTTCTTCTTCCCTTGATGAGATTGGGTCTTCTTATCTAGGTATAAACTCTTTGTTTTAAATTTGCATTTAGTTTGTATTTAACCTTTGATTTGATTTCCTAATCTACAGTTTCCAATTCCATTTTAAATTAGAAAGTTTAAAATTCTAAAATCCCTAAAAAATAGGGTTGAAGAGAGTGGGTGCCCAAGTTAAGGAAAGTAAATTTTTATTTAATACATGAAAAGCAAGAATGCTAAAAATAGCACCACCACAAAGCATGGCAAGGCACAAAGTTTGAATGGCTTATTTTAGTCAATTTATTTGATTAAAATAAATGAAATTGGCTATTTTACAAGAGGGGGATGTTGCATTTTGGATAGTGGGCTGGAAATGTATTGAAATGCAAATAAATTTATTGAAATTACATTTCATTCCAAAAAAAAAGATGAGATACAAAAAGGAATTGGAATTCATTTTGAAGGGAAGGTTTTTTTCCAAGTTGAAGGAGAGACAGAGGGGAGGCATGGATAACCTCCAAGAGGGTTTTGGAAGTGTGTTGTTGTAGATTTGGAGCTATTTGTACAGCCATTGAGATTCCAGGAGAATCAACTATAGTTGCATAGTAGTTTGTTGTGATTTTGCAGGAGCTAGAAAGGAGAAGTTTTATAAAACTTTGGTTTTCTATAGCAAACCATTTTTGTAGTTGATTTTTGCATATTTGTAAGGGCTTGTTGCAGCCCCATTGTCCTTTTTGGACTGATGTAATTTTCTTTTTGTTAAACTGGTTAAATATATGAAAATTGGTTGCAAGTTGCAAACCAAATTTGCAACTAATTGTTGCAAGTTTTAATTTCTATTTTTGTGTGTGTGAAAGATATATGTGAGGGGTACATATATATGCATATGAATATGCACACACACATATGTATGTGTGTGCACGCATATATATGCATATACCTATACATACACACACATATATGCATGCATACATATACATATGTATATGTATGTATGTATATGTGTGTGTACATATATTACATGTATATATACATAGATATAGATATGGATATAGTCAAACATGGCTACTATGATAAATATTATGTTTTTAATTGAAGAATTACTTTGTTATAGTACATATGTTTTTTTAATTATTATATTCTTGTAAGGAATTTCCCTTGCCTTTAAATTTCCCTAGCAAGTACATGCTTACATTATTTAAATTGGATTTGAGTTCAATTCCATTCTATTGAATGCAATGGTTGATATGTCCTCAAAATGTAGAAACATGGAGAGTGCAAGATAGCTTTTTTGATCTGATTATCTATTACTAAGAAAAGAAAAAATAGCATGTTACAATATGCATAAGATGCCCACATTGGGCAATCCAAGTTCATGGACATCCCTATCCATCCAACAACTACAAAACATCTGATCCATATACATAGTTTTACATTCTCAACTACAAAATGATGAACAACATATATATATATATATATATATGTCCTTCTCCTACCTCAAAAAGATACCAGTACACAACATATCAAAGATAATTTACATTATTTTTACAGCTTTCGTCATAACTGTAAATTCCTTTAAAAGTGCCAATGGGAGGACAGATTGTTGAAATGACATCATTTTACCTAACAACCTCTAGATCAGCACCATCAAAGCATATTTCCTTTTCCTTCAGTCCCATATCCTCCAAAATCATATCAAAGGTAAAGTTTTTGTTGTATCTATTCTGGAATTGCATATACTGCTTAACAAACTTGTCATCTACCTACCTGGCATTAGTGCAAGATAGTTGTTTGATAATATTCACGAATGTGATGTGATCTGGTGGACAACAACAATTAT
The DNA here is from genome assembly GCA_027924645.1 of Cunninghamia lanceolata. Classification (NCBI taxonomy): domain Eukaryota; kingdom Viridiplantae; phylum Streptophyta; class Pinopsida; order Cupressales; family Cupressaceae; genus Cunninghamia; species Cunninghamia lanceolata. The sequence continues at coordinate 663,902 of BSBN01001529.1, read as the reverse complement.
AGGATATGCTCAAAGTGGGTACGGTGAGAAGAATTTGAAGTAATTTTATAGAATGTGTAGTGAAGCCATGAGACTAGATGTTGTCTTTCAAATTTTTTTAGTGCTTCTACCAATCTAGTAGCTTTGGAGTAGGTAAGCCTATTCATGGTTATATTGTCAGGAGTGGAATTAAATCTAATTTATCTATTGTAAGTGCACTTCTTAACATGTATATCTAATGTGACAACACCATGGATGCAAGCAAAATGTTTGGCAACATGAATGAAAGGAATGTGGTTTCATGGAATATTGTGATTTCAGGATATACACAGAATGGGCATGCCAAGGAGGCCCTCCATCTCTATGAAAAAATTATATAAGGACAAAACCCAACTATGTAGAATTTATTGGTGTTTTACTTGTTCTCATGTTGCCCTAGTAGATGAAAGGTGATCTTACTTTAATTCAACAATATGTGATCATTGCATTCTCGCAAGGACTAACCATTATGCTTATATGGTTGCCCTGTATGACCGGGTTGGGTGTTTGAAAGAATCAAAGGAATTGATTAATAGTATGCCATTTGAAACTAATCTCATTTGAAATCATAATTGTAAGAAAGCATAGTTTTGGACAAAACAACTATGATTTCTATGTTAGCAAAACCTATGTACTTGAAGCCTTGTGGTAAGAAATTGCTCATGATCAATACAAGGATGTCTAACTTGATGAGTGTGCACTTTCATCTTTTCCCTCAACCCCTTATGATCTATTTATCATGCTTCACCACACCTCCATAGATCTTCTTGAGTTGTCCATTTGATCTTCTTCAATAAGTGAAGAGGCTCCAAGCATTGTTGAACAAAAGCTTGTCCAACAATATTCTTTTGTGTTTGTCCTCTCCTGGATGAAGGGAGATGGAGAAGATTCACACTTTCTTACAATTGGGGCCTAGCCTAACAATTGATTTTGTTAGTTGGCCCTCCATTTCATTGTCACCAAGAAATGATTACAGCACATAGGGCATGTCTGTAATGGCATTTCAAGCTCTATTTCCTACAAGTATTGCATGTTTTAGGTAGCAATGCATCAAGGAGATTAAAATTCATGAATATACTCTCCATCTAATGAGATACCATGACAATATATTTTGTCAAAACCTATGTTTTTACTACTTTTTCTATAATCTAATGACCAACATAATGCTAGGCCACCGTTGCATTCTATGTCAAGAATATCTTAGAGATAGCCTTCCAAGTATGATTTCTATGCTTCAGTAATGTTTATTCATGTCATGTCACATCTCAGTACGCAAGCATTCTTGCTTGAATTAGATGCTTTTGAGTCATTTTGTTAGATTGATCTCCTATCTAAATGATTATGCATCATTGCAATTGATATTGGGTCATCTATGGATGAAATTGTGGAGCAATGGAGAGAATTCAAGGTATTTACAATGCATGGGATGTTGATCACAAGCCTATAGATTATTCTTCCATTTTTAATTGTGAACTACCTATTGATGAGCCAGATGCATTGAATATAGTCAATGTTGAGAAGTGGCAACTCCTTTCTTCCCTCTACCAGCCATTTATTTTGGCTTTGATGAACTTGGCATGCTTGGTAGGCACAACTTTGATAGCAAACACAATTGGAATGCTTGTACCATCCCCCCTCCTTACAAGTTTCAATAGTTGGTTTCATATACACTAGTCAATCAACACACCATCCTACATATGACAAGGAGAATATGAGCCTCAACCTCGATAGCTTATCCATTGGGCAATGAATTACATTTGATATTATTCTATCTCATTTTCCAAGATCAATGGAAATGAATACTCCCCTTAGGATGGTCATTCAAGGCATTGGTGGCACTAGAAATTCATACTTGATTCATAGAATAAGGCATGCACTCTCTAAATCCACTCCTCCATCTCAATCACCATTGTTGGTGCTTTCTCCACCTTGTGTTGTACTGTTCAACATCAATGCATCTACAATCTATGTCAACCTCAGCATACCATTGAAAGAGATGGACCCTCTTATAGGGCAAGCATTGGCAATATTTTAAAAGAGCGTGTATTTTGTTCAATACATTGCATGTGAGTTGTTTTACATAATGCCTCAAGGATTTCATCGCATGGAATGTAATGCTTGCAGGATATGTACAAAATGGATTTGTTGATAAGATCTTAGAAACTTTCAAGCAAATGCAATTGGTGGGTGTAAATCCAAATTCCACAACCTTTGCCAACATCCTCCCTACCTATACTAAAATGGGAGCTTTGTAACATTGTATGGACATCCATTAATGCATAATGGAAGGGGGGTTTTGTCAAATATTGTAGTTGGAAATGCTCTAGTAGACATGTATGCAAAGTGTGGAAGCATAAACAAGACGTGCATTCTTTGATAGAATGCCTCAAAGAGATGTGTCCTCAAGAACTATAGTGATTGCACGAAATGCATAAAATGGATTTGTTAAAAATGCTTTAATAGAAACATTCATGCAAATGCAATAGCAAGTGTCAAGACAAATTCCACAACCTTTTTCAACATTCTCCCTACCTGTGCCAAAATGGGAGCTTTAGAACAAGGTATGGACACACATCAAATCAAAAGGGAAAGGGAATTTTTGTTAGATGTTATAGTTTTAACTGCCCTAGTAGACATGTATGCAAAATGTGGAAGCACAGAGAAGGCATGTGAATACCTCAAAGAGATGTGGTTCATGGACTATAATGATTGCAATATATGCACAAAATGGATTTGTTGAAAAGTGATACAAGTGCATCCCTAGGCATCAAGTAAATGTATCATGTCTAAGAAAGTGAAATTTATGGTTTAGTCTAGTAGTTTATGTGTTTGAAAATTTGTAATTAACAGTTTGTGGTAGAGAAAGTTAGCACATTTCACCGCATTGAAGAATTAGCTTATGCGGTTTGGATTGTGGTTCTATTTATGGTTTGTTTATCTTCTATTGAAATTTAGGTTTATTGGATAAGTAGAGGTTGGTAATTCAGTTTGTAAAGCGTCTGTAGGTTGACAATGTGTTCAGTTTGAACTATTTCTAATTATTGAAGGTTTATTTTGAGTTTGTGCCAAAGGTGGATGTTCAAGAAGTGTGTAATAACCATTGTGAAGGTATGTGGTGTACCACGTGGAGATTCTCCACCATTTAACCATTATAATTTATAAGTTTGTTATTTTAAGAGAATGTTTTACCCATTTTAGAATACTTTGGAAGGGAGATATCTCAAGCAATAAGTCATCTTTTATTTTTAGTGCACAAAATTCAAAATTCAAAACAAAATTCTTAAACTCAAAATAAATTGCAGTGTTTGGTATATACAACGCCTCTAGTTCACATTTACTTGTCAAGCTGTCACGATTGATCTTTTGCATCTAACTTCTAATATAGCTACCACAATGTCATTTATGGCTTCATCCCTATAAATCACCAAGAAGAAATAAGGACATTGTCGTTTTCATTTTCATTTCTCTCCATTACTCATTTGTCACTATTGTAAGACGTAAATCCCAACAGGAAGAAACTTTGATTTCTTTCTAAGCAAGTATCATTAATAAGGAAAATCATTTTCATGTGATGTTTAAGTTCCACTTACCTCTCTACTCTCACATGATTTAACGTCCATTTCACATATCGATGGCTATATTGAAAGGATGGGCTTCTTCCATGTACTGATGGGTATATTAGAAGGGAAAGCATATCGAGAGGTTTGGTATATCAATATGGTGATATATAGAAAAGGAAATCTATTGGATAAATAGGGAACCAATCTATCTCCATTTTATAGAAAAATTCATTAGATGTTGTGAATTGAATTATCTCTAAGCATTATCAATGGAACCTGACTCAGATGTGTGTGTAATCTTTATAATCATGCCCACATTATACACCAATGGCATGCTATACATACAAATTAAAGTCAATAACAAACAAGAAGTAGAGATAAGGTTTCGATACAAGCCTTTGTTTATGTATTTTTCCAATCAATGAAAGATGTTGCGGCGAGAAATCAAGAGATTGCAAGATCAACTACAAGATCAAACTCAATGCCTCAATAGAGAAGAATGATGTTGTCAACAATGACGTTCCTTCTTCAAGCAACTCAACAATGAAGTTCCTTGAAGACATTAAGCCCCTCTTGTGTCACAAAATAGTGTTGCAGAGAAGAAAAATGTTGATATTCCTTCTTTAAGTAGTATAACTCAAAAGGCAAGAAAAGACAAGTACTTGAAGAAAAATGTTGAGCCCCCACTTGTGTCATAGAACAATGTTGTCGGTTCTAAGTCAAAAAGTTTGATGTCAAAACCTGTCATGGATACAATACCTAGTAATACTATTGTTGAATCTCCACCTACTATGTGAGTTTGGTTCAAAATGTGTGATTTCGAAATCCAGCAAACATCATATTGTTCCAAGGTATATGTGTGTTGTCATTTTCACATACCAAAATATTCCAAACCTATCAAATTTATGTCTGGAGGTATTTAGAACAACAATTAAGTCTTTACCAATTGGTCAACCATGTGAAATTGACAAGTTTTTATCAATCAAAATCATCTTGCACTAAAACCCATCAAGTCCAAACATGTCATTGTGGACGTTGAGGCCATAACTCCAATGATTATTTTGATCTACATCCTTATCTATCATGTGATCAACACACATTCTACAAAATAATGTTTTGCTAGATATCCCCATACCAAATCAATGAGGCATATGTATTTTGGATGGATAAATCACTTCAAATGGCAAAACTAAGGATCACCTATTATCAAAATCCTATAAGAGAGTCTAATCCACCATTTCAAATGATAGCTTGTCTAGTCCTAATGTGGATGTTGTTATCAATCCAATTGATAATAAACTTGGCATTACATATATTGTTGAGCATTGGTGTACAAAATCTTGTTAAGCTTGTCTACTCATGACATAGATATTGTTGGCAATCCAGTTGATGATGAGGTTAGCATTACAAATATTATTGATACTTTTACTATTGGGTGATTGTTGCAAGTATGTGCCTAATCAGTGTTGTCATTAATGTCAACATATCTGTGTTGTCATTGGTGTCGATTGTACTCTTATTTTGTTACTTGCTTGTGATGAATATTGCTTCACATAAGTCATGAAAATCATGAGAATATGTTTCTGATATTGATTTTCCAAGTGCTTTTGAGAAAATTTGCCCTCCTAGTGGAAACAGTGTGTTGAAGAGTATCTTTGTTTACAGCAGAACAGTCCAGTAGTTTGCTCCGCACTTCTTGTAGAATGAATATCTTTGTCTGTGGATTAGAAGTCATTTAGAGGCATGTCTAAATATGCTATTTTCAAGATTGAGCCTCTGGTATGAAGATTTGAGTGAGTTATGTTCACCAGAGTTCAAACTATTTTTATGTGCATTCAATGGTGACAGGGAGAAAATATTTTGCTCTGCATTCCTTCGTATTGAAGTATTATGGTTTGCGGTTCTAGAGTTAAGTCTGGGATGATGTTAAGTGCCTTCAACTCAAATGGTTCATAATTTTGTGGTGTGCAAGCGACCTTTTCTTTATAACAGTGGCTGACGGTATTGTTTAAGTGCTCTGGTTTGAAGAATCTTTTGGCTAAAGTGGTTGGTTGTTGTGCAGATGTTCCTGATGATTATAACGTTCTTGTGGATGTCTCTAGATCATGTTCCAACCTTTTGATTGGTCTACAAAGTATAATCCAGATCATGGATGAAGCTTGTTCCTTAATGTCTTAGTGATAACACTGGTCTTGGTCGACTTAGCTGTTCTCACTACTTGCGGTTATACCTTAAAGATTGTGGAAGCATGTCATGGCATGGAAAATTGCATTTGAACCCTAGCTAAGGCATAACGTGATCAGCATACATCTTTTCCTTAGCTAATTTTGTTTAGTTCCAAACCTATTTCTATGTATTTTTGTAACACTGACCTTGGAGATTGTTCTAATGGTTGATGAATGTAATGCCGACCTTGATGTACATTCCAAGGTTGATGAATTGTATAAATACTTGTAATGAAATCGTGAAAAAGGTATCGATCGTGAAGATGCAAAGATAAGTGTGAAGTGTAAAGGCAGAGCAAAGGAGAGGAAATGTATTGTGCTTCAATGGAATTGAACTCAGCCATGGAGTAGATGCTATCAATTCAATTCACAAACCTTTGGCAGTGAGCCCTAACTTTTGCAGTGAGCCTCTGTTTTTCGGTATTGCTATAACATATTATTTTGTGAGCTAACACTCATCATGGTTTTTCCCTTATAGAGTTTTCCAAGTAAAAAATCTGGTGTTTCATGTGTTGAATATGTGATTGTGCTTAAGTTTCTAATTTCATGCTTTCATAGTTATATCATAATAACAGTGATTAAGTGATTTATGTATTAATGTTCATAAGATGTTAAGTTTTGGAGACAACTGATTCACCCCCCTCTCAGTTGTTTTGTGCATTTCAATAATTGGTATCAGAGCCAAGTTCCTCAGAAGAAAGTCTAACAACTTGAGGAAGATCCAAGATGTCACACAAGGAGGATGCTCCATTGTTTGATGGAATGAATTATCCTCTTTGGAAGGTACAAATGAAAATCCATCTCATTTGTCTTGGTTATAGTGTTTGGAAGATGACATAAACAAAGTATATTATTCCTCTAAATGGTCCATCAAGTGATGATGAAATCAAACAATATGAGTTAATGAAAAAGTTAGAGATGCTCTGTTAAGTGCCTTGTCCAACACTGAGTTAGTAAAAGTCATGGATCTAGAAACAGCTCATGAAATCTGGGAAAATTTGAAGAATTTATATGAAGGAGATGATTCTATAAAAGGTGCCAAATTGTAGAACCTGAAAGCTGAGTATGAAAGCCTGAAAATGAGTGAAGATGAAAACATAACAGTCTACTTACAAAAGGTTGATGAAATTGTCAATGGAATCAAAGGTCTTGGAGGAAATGGTGATGATAAAGAGGTTGTGTTGAAGATTCTTAGGTCATTGCCTAAATCCTACAGTCACAAAGTATCTGCAATTGAAGAAATCATGACTGTGAAAGATGTTTCAAAAGATCAGTTGCTTGGAAAAATTACAGCCTTTGAGATGAGAGAATTTGGTGATGTCCTGCCTAAAACAGAAATTGCTTTCAAAGCTAGTACTTCAAAGAAGACTTCAAGAGCTAAGAAGTATGCCGTGGAATTTGATGATGACCTTGAGGAGATTGAAGCCAACTTTGCAAATAAAATGCAAAGAGGTACCTATAAGTACAAAGGCAAATTACCATTCAAATGCTTTTCATATGGTAAGATCGGTCACTATGCTTCTAGGTGTCTGGAGAGTATTGAAAGAGGTAGAAAAAAATTTGATAGTAAACCTAGGGTTGTAAAGAAATGTTATATTGTCAGAGATCTTGATGATGATGGTGTAACAGATGATGAGTCTGATGATGCTAGTACTAGTGCAAATGAATGCTTGTTTATTGCTATTGAGGAAGAACCTGTATCTACTAATCCTACTAGCTGTGTGAAGGAACAAAAACCAGTGGAAGAAAGTGCTTTGTTTGTTCAGGTGGAGAAAGATAAGGATGAATGGATTATTGACAATGGATGCTCACATCACATGATCGGTGATAAAAGTAAGTTTGTAAGTCCGAAAAAGTATGATGGAGGACTGGTTAGGTTTGGAGATAATGCAACTGGTAAGATTTGTGGACAATGATCTATTTCTTTTGATGGAAAGCACAATACAAATGATGTCCTATATGTGAAGGGTTTAAAGCATAATCTTTTGAGTGTTGGTTAGATGTGTAGCAAAGGTTATGATATGAGGTATAAGAATAATGGATGCAAGATCATGGAAAGCTCTAGAACAGTGATTGCAAATGGAAAGAAGACCAGAGGTAATATTTATCAATTAAGAGGAACTAGTGATTACTATTTGTTAGCTCAGACAGATAAGAGTTGGTTGTGGCATTGAAGGATCTATCATATCAATTCTGACAACTTGGTGAAGATAAGTTTAGTACAGGCTGTGAGAGATTTGCCTAAGCTTGTAAAGCCTATTAATATTGTTTGCAAGGAATGTTAGTTGGGAAAGTAGACAAGAATAAGTTTTAAAAGCAAAGAACAATTTTCTGCCAAATTGCTGGATCTAGTGCATATAGATTTGTGTGGCCCTACAAGGATAAGAAGTTTACAAGGAGACAAGCATTTTATGTTGCTTATTGATGATTATTCTAGAATGACTTGAGTCACTTTTCTAAAAGATAAATCAGAAGCCCTAGAAAAGTTTAAATCCTTCAAGGCAATGGTTGAGAATGAGATAGACCTGAAAATCAAGTGCTTAAGGTCTGATAGAGGAGGTGAATTCACATCAAATGAATTCAATATTTTTTGTGAAGAACAAGAGATAAAAAGACAATTGTCTGCACCAAGGACTCCTCAGCAAAATGGAGTTGTTGAAAGGAAAAATAGGACAGTTTAAGAATCTGCTAGGACTATGATGAAGGAGGCTGACCTACCAGAAGTATATTGAAAAGAAGCTATACATATTGTTGTGTACATCCAAAATAGAGTTCAAGTCTAAGGTAACAATACTAAAACTCCTTATGAATTGGGTATGAAAGAGTTCCTACAGTGAAATATTTTAAAGTTTTTAGAAGCAAATGTTATATAGAAGAGAAAAAGAACTAGGCAAGTTTGATGCTAGGAGTGATGAAGGAATCTTTCTTGGATACTCTACCAAGAGTAAGGCCTACCGGTGCTACAATAAAAGGCTGAAAAAGATTGTTGAGAGTGCTAATGTAAAGGTGGATGAAGACAAGGAAAGAATATCAGATCTGAGTGGCTATGAATCAGATGAACCTGTCACCACAACAAATGAAAAGAAAGTTGAACAAGAGGACAGTCAAGATGAAGATGAAAAGGCTCTGGAAAGTGCAGTTAAGACTCCCAGGTATGTAAGAATCGATCATTCTGAAGATCACATAATTGGTGATAAAAGCAAAGGAGTATTGACAAGGAAAATGGCTACACAAGAATAGGTAAACAACTACCTACTTTCAAAAATGGAACCTAAAATTGTAGGTGAAGCTTGCAATGACGAGAACTAGATAAAGGCTGTGAAAGAAGAGCTAATGCAGATAGAGAAGAATCAAACTTGGGAATTGGTTCCTAGACCTGCTGCTAAAAATGTGATTAGAACCAAATGGGTCTTCAAGAACAAGCTAAATGAGAATGGAGAAGTGGCAAGAAACAAAGCAAGGCTGGTATGCAAAATATATTCTCAAGTTGAAGGGATAGATTTTGAGGAGACTTATGCTCCTATAGCAAGAATTGAAGCAATCAAAATATTTTTGGCATTTGTAGCATTCAAAGATTTTAAAGTGTATCAGATGGATGTTAAGTCTGCATTCTTGAATGGTGAGTTAGAAGAAGAGGTTTACATTGAACAACCAAAAGGATTTAAGTTATCAGACCAAGATGACATGGTGTGCAGATTGAAGAAGGCCTTGTATGGACTAAAACAAGCTCCCAGAGCTTGGTATGCAAGATTGGATAAGTATTTGTTGCAATTAGGATTCAGTAAAGGTACTGTTGATAGCAATCTCTATTTCAAAATTAGTAGTGATCAAATTATAATTGTTGTAGTCTTTGTTGATGATATTATCTTTGGAGACAATGAAGGCATGTGTAAGAAATTTGTATAAGAAATGCAAAAGAAGTTTGAGATGTCTATGTTTGGTGAAATGAATTTCTTTCTGGGTCTACAGATTACTCAATCAGATAAAGGAATCTTTATTTCTTAGTCCAAATATGTGAAAGAGTTGTTGAAGAAATTTGGAATGGAGGACTCTAAGTCGGTATGTACTCCCATGGTGACTAGCTACAAATTAAGCAAAACTGATGAATCACCTAAGACTAATCAGAAAAGGTATAGATCCATGATTGGAGGATTTCTTTATCTAACCCACACCAGACTAGACATAATGCAAGCAGCTTGTCCTGTGGCAAGATTTCAAGAAAATCCTAGACAGTCACATGTGATGGTAGTTAAGAGAATCATGAGTTATTTAAAAGGGACTTCAGATTATGGCTTGTGATATTCAAAGGATAATGGTTTCACTTTTAGTGCTTATAAAGATGTAGATTGGGCTGGAGATGTTGATAACAGGGAAAGTACAAGTGGAGGTGCTTTCCTCTTGGGTAATAGATTAGTTTTATAGCTAAAAAAGAAGCAAGAATCAGTTTCTTTGTCTACTGTAGAAGTAGAATACATTGCTGCAGCATGTTGTACTCAAATGCTTTAGATGAAGCAAACATTGAAAGATATAAGAGTAGTGTATGAAGAACCTATATCAATCTTCTGTGATAATACAAGTGTTATAAATATTTCGAAGAATCCAGTGATGCACTCAAGAACAAAGCATATATTCATAAGGTATCACTTTTTGAGAGAGAAGGTAACAGAGAATGAAGTAAAGATGGAGTATGTGTCCACCAAGGATCAGATTGTAGATATCTTCACAAAATCTCTGCCTAAGGATACTTTTGAGTATCTCAAAGAAAAGTTAGGGGTGATCACCCCTCTTGGTCTAAACTAAGATGCATAGGAGTGCATCAGTCCAGTGGCACTCAAAGCCTTATTCTTTGATCTGGAATGATGTCTTTGAGAGCTACCTCTCAGGGGGAGTAGCTAGATGTTGTTGATATGAGTTCCTGATAAAGAACAATAAGTGTTGTAGATAGAGTAATTTCAGTTTGATCAGAGTAGTTGCAAGTATGTGCAGAAAAAGAAGAAAAGATGTCATTTTCCATTCATGTCAAAGGGGGAGAGAGAAATCATGTGAAAAACACAGGAGGAGAAAGAGTCTAAGTGTGTAAAGAGAAAGGGGGAGAATATAATCAATACCGAATCTTGTCTTGATGGTTCTTACATTTTTTCACATCAATGTTGCCATTAATGACAAAGAGGGAGATTGTTGTAAGTATATGCTTAACCAGTGTTGTCATTGATGTCAACATATCTATGTTTTCATTGCTGTCAACTATGCTCTTATTTTGTTACTTGCTTGTGATGAATATTGCTTTGCATAAGTTTTGAAGATCATGAGAATATGTTTCTGATATTGAGTTTCCAAGTGCTATTGAGAAAATTTGCCCTCCTAGTGGAAACAGTGTGTTGAAGAGTATCTTTGTTTACAGTAGAACAATCCAGTAGTTTGCTCCGCATTTCTTGTAGAATGAATATCTTTGTCTGTAGATTAGAATTCATTTAGATCCATGTCTAAATATGTTATGTTCCAAGATTGAGCCTCCGGTATGAAGATTTGAGTGAGTTATGTTCATCAAAGTAAAAACTATTTTTTTGTGCATTTAGTGATGACAGGGAGAAATTATTTTGCTCTACATTCCTCTGCATTGAAGTATTATGGTTTGCAGTTCTAGAGTTAAGTCTGAGATGATGTTATGTGCGTTCAACTCAAATGGTCTGTGATTTGGTGGTCCGCAAGTGATCTTTTCTTTATAACAGTGGTTGACAGTATTGTTCAAGTGCTATGGTTTGAAGAATCTTCTGGCTAAAGTGGTTCGGTGTTGTGCGGATGTTCCTGATGATTATAACATGCTTTTGGATGTCTCTAGATTATGTTCCAACCTTTTGATTGGTCCGCAAAGTATAATCCAGATCGTGGATGAAGCATGTTCCTTAATGTCTTAGTGATAACACTGGTCTTGGCTGACTTGGTTGTTCTCACTACTTGCGGCTGTACCTTGAAAATTATGGAAGCGTGTCATGGCATGGAAAATTGCATTTGATTCCCAGCTAAGGCATAACGTGATCCACATACATTTTTTCTTAGCTAATTTTGTTTAGGTCCAAACCTATTTCTATGTATGTTTGTAATGTCAACCTCGGAGATTGCTCCAATGGTTGATGAATGTAATGCCGACCTTGGTGTACATTCCAAGGTTGATGAATTGTATAAATACTTATAATGAAATCATGAAAAAAGGTATCGATCATGAATATGCAAAGATAAGTGTGAAGTGTAAAGGTAGAGCAGAGTAGAGGAGATGTATTGCACTTCAATGGAAATGAACTTAGGCATGGAGTAAATGTTATCAAATCAGTTCACAAACCTTTGGTAGTGAGCCCTAACTTATGCAATGAGCATTTTGGGCAGTGAGCCTCTATTTTTTGGTATTACTATAACATATTATTTTGTGAGCTAACACTCACTATGGTTTTTCCCTTATAGGGTTTTCCATGTAAAAAAATTGGTGTTTCATGTCTTGAATATGTGATTGTGCTTAAGTTTCTAATTTCATGCTTTCATGGCTAAATCATAATAACAATGATTAAGTGATTTATGTATTAATGTTCATAAGATGTTAAGTTTTGGAGATAAGCGATTCACCCTCCCCCCCTCTCAATTGTCATGTGCATTTCAATAGTAATAACATACTAAGAAAATTGTAGAGTTGGACTCAATTCCCATAGAAGATCATTATGCACTGAGTCTTTATGGTGTTGATAGGAGTGGTGATTGTTTGTACCTATGATTTCCCATTCTGATTGGGATATTGATAATGTGTTGGTGCCCAAATTTTCTATCTCTCAAAACTTGCATATTTTACCCAAAATCCATCAAAGATGTTTGTTATCACTTGAAATTGCACCCTTTTGTTGGAGCTTTGACAATTCCAACAATTTTAGAGTAACATGAGATTGGTCTTAAGGTGTGAGACCTTTGCATTTGAGATCAAACCTCTAGAGAAGGTTAGTTCCTCTTTCTGAACTTAAAGTTCAGAGAATAAAACTAAACCTATGCTATTGATCACCAAGGAAAATGGAGAGGAGACTGAAAATTAAAAGGGAGGTGATTCACCAAGATTTAGTATGTTGGGATGGAATTGACATAACACAATAATGATCTCAAACACTGAAGGGAAATCACACAGACTCATGTAGATTCAAATAGAGGTTAAAGTAGAAAGACAAAACTATGAGAGGGACCATTTTATCCACAATACATAGCTTACATATATCAAATAAATGCAGTGCAAGAACAATGAGAGACAAAATTTAGTTTATATTGATCATAGAGGCTTTACAAAGGGAAGATAATGTGTTACAAAATAGTAGACAAAGTATAACCACCTACATCCATTGGTGAACAAGCAACAAGAGACATCAAAGGCTCAGAAAAAGAGCATAATACATCACATCCAGTCGGTTATGTAGATGCAATACAAGGTCTGAAGATAACAAATAATTGGCCCCAGTGTAACAACCCAGAAGAATAGCTAACCAACCTGAAATACATCTTTGAATCATGCATATATAGCTTTTACAATCGTACTGTAGTAGCCATGGATGTGGGATAGAAGTCAACAAGAAGGAACTATCGCCCATGCTGCAATAACTCATTTCTTATGTCCTTGGAGCGCGCCCACATGGCTCTACCCAGGAAATCTGCTAAAACATGGGGTCCACCCATGCCTTGAGTACATGAAATGCAATACAAATGAGTAAGAGTAGCATGGGGGGATGAAAAATCAATTTCCCACAAGAAATCAGGGTCTAAAGAAGCATTAATGGCAACCAGGAGGGTCGCTGAGCAATCCGGTCATGTTTGGAACAGTGGAAAATAGCCCTGGAAGGCAAAAAGGTTTAGGTCTGACATATCATACTTCCTCTGATCAGTCTTCCACCAATCGGGCCTTTAGAGAGGTGAAGAAGGAAACCCCAACCTCCGAAGTCTAAGAGAAGAGGAGTCATCGGGCTTCGGGGGTCAGGCCTTCACTATTATGTCTTTCGCTAATCATAGGAAGAACTTGACCTCCACCTCTGCAACACCTTAGAACACTGAAATAGGTGGAGTTTGGGCTTCGGGCCTTTTGCCTTATCACTTGCTAAAGGAGGAGGAAGGAGAAAACCCCGAGGCCTTAAACACTTAGTTGATTTTCATCACGCTTGCTTTTCTTTGAAAACAATAGAGTTTGGGCCTCGGGCCTTCCATCTTACGTCTTCCCAAAGAAGGAAGAAGAAAGAAAGTTTGAGCCCCGCAAGTTTAAGGACTTAGCCAATTTTTGAAAGTTTCGGCGAAGTTTGGGCCTTGAGCCTTTCGTCTTCCTCCTTCACTGTTACATCTTTTGATGATCATAGGAAGAAGAAAAGACCGAAGTTCGGCACCCCAAAACCCTTAGAAATATTTTGAATGAAAAGGAGCGGAACTCGAGCCCCGAACACTTCACCTTGGATGATGTCACTGCCACGTGGCAACTTCCTGTTGTTCCGCGACCATCTTTTGCCTTAATAACATAATCCCCGCAGAATAGCATAAATGAACTAGAATACACCATGTGTCCCATTGGGAGTTGGTCATCGCGCCTTCCACCTTTCTCCTTTTATGAAGAAGATGGAAGGAGGGAAGCCCGAACTCTGACCTCCGACATAGTTAGATTTTTTACTTGGCGAACTTCAGCAAGCACACCTCCAACCTTCATCCTTCCAAAAGAGAATGCAAAAGAGAGAAACTCCGAAGTCTGACACCTGAACACTCAACTAAATTTTAACTAGTACAAAATAGAGTTTGGAGCCGATTAGGATGGCAGGGTGAAGGGATGAACTCCAAACTCTGAAACTCCAAAAAAGTAAAAAAAACACAAAAAAAACTTAGGATTTTTGGGACTTAGCCATTTTGGGTGGTTTTCACTTGCATTGGGTAACATCCTTCCATTTAGGCTTTCTCATATCGGATTTTTATGATGGAAGGGAGAAACACTTAGGGATTTCATCGATCCTTAGGCTATTTGGCTAGAAGGCAAAATAGGATAATAATGCCCTTTAAATATGCTCTTGTGTCTTTACCCTATTGCACACCTTTGAAAATTATGAAAAATCCCTAAAATTGACTAAGTTGTGCTTTGTCAACCATTTTGGGCCTATCAAGAATACTTTCGGTGAGTTTCTGGTTCCTAGGAACTCACTAACGGAAGACATAAAAAGTGAGTGTCAACGATTTGGCTTATTCCTGGAACTTAGGAACTCGCTGACGAGTTCCTACTTCCTACTTCTAGGCAAATTATCGATCACTGATAAGGAGTAAAGGTGAAGAAAATTTCCAAGGCATGTTCTAAGGAAAAGGATTGAGAAAGATGGAGAAAATGAAAATAACAGTGAGTTCCCAATGAACAAGAAATCATCGACAAGGTGGAACTCGTCAGAGTTTTACTTGGTTACTAAAACCAAGGAAAACCCCGATGGAGTTCTTGGTCTCCTTCAAATTGTCGACAAGGCACGGAGAAAAGGATTCGAAAAAAGACTAAGGCATGAAGGTAAGTGGCCAAGAGAAAAGACAGAGAAAGAAGGAACAAACAAATATTTCAGTGAGTTCTTGGTCAACGAGAACTCGCTGAAAAACGACAAAAGAGAAAAGAAAGCAAGTTTCGACAAGTTCCTAGTGACCATAGTGTGTGAATACTCCTATCCCAAGTGTGATTGGAAATGGTAAGAGCTGTGATTATGCAAATAGTGAAAATTAGAATGAAGTATAAGGGATGTGAAGATCCCAAGGTGCTCAAGGGCACAACAAAAGAAATGCTTGCAAAAAAATTAAGAAAAATAAATAATATCACCTTGAAAGGGTTTGACAAAGCCAAGGAGAGAAAGAGAGGTAGAGGGAAATGTCGTTGATTGTTGTAGAAAGTTGTAGAGTGCAAGAAGTTGCAAGAGATCCAAGAGAGAGCCAAGAGAAAAATGAAAACAATAAAAGATAGATTCAAAAAGAGAGGAGGGAAGACGAAGAGGCTGATGAGCTATTTGGATTCATTTCAAGGCATTACCATTGACCCATGAAAGTGACAAGTGGCTAAACACCAAGAAATGGACACCAAACAAGAAACTATCGCAAGACGCTAGCATGTCGCACGAATATCCACATGAAGTGCTAGTGTTTGGACAATTTGAGCTCAAAAACAATGAGACACTAGAAGGTCATAGGGATAATTCAAAAGTGACAATGGATTGGATGAAAAGATAAAATAGAAAATAAGGCCTAAGCACCATAGGAGCAAAAAAGGCTAATGCAAGGGCTAAAATGAGCCTACAAACAAAGGGAATCGACACTAAAGCAAGGCCAAAATATAGCGTGAAATTACAAGGGTATGCAATTTACAATGTTACATTTAGCCCGCGGGTTTATGACACTATTTGATATGCATGCTAAAACAAAAAAGGATACTACTAAAAGTAAATAACATCACAACACCAAAAGAATATTATAGAAGATGTAGAGCTCTTCAAACCAAGGAATCAGGTCCCCAGGCTGAGAACCTGCAAAACAAGTACATTAGACAATAAAAACCTACAAGACAATAGTGTTATCTAGCATAAACTTGCAAAATGACTATGTCAAAACATCACAATCAAATATATAAACATAAACAACACATGCATAGAGGAGAAAAACATATGGCAAGCAAAGAAAAATTTTGAGTCGACAAAGTAAAAGAGACCTCAATGTGAAAGGTTGTCTTAATACTATGTGCCATCCTCAAAAAGCAAAAAATAGAGGAATTCTTAAGAAGAGAGAAGAATATGGTGAGTCAGTCGATTGCTTCAAGGAAAGAAGACATACAAATAGATAGGGAAGTAATCAATATGAATGAAAAAGAGTACATGACTCAGACACTAGATTGCTCTATCGCCAAGGGTCATGTAAATCACAATACCCTTATGGATCATAAACTATCAAGTTGTATTATGCTAGGGGACCATGGGTGTAAAAAGAAGTAGGTCATGTGAAACACACAAACCAACAAGTTGTATTATCCTAGGTGGCTCACACGCTACCAACGCTTCAAGGAATATATTAAAACCAAAGCTTTTGAGAGCTTATCAAACACCAACACCGCAGGGGGTGAATGCTTTAGGGAGCGTAAAACAAACAATGCCACAAGGGGTGAATTAATAAGCTTCACCTCAAGGGGCGCAAATAAAGCAAGGTGCATGTATGGATGCACATGTGAGCAGGGTATATGCCCCCCTTAAAATATTAGCATGTAAAATATGTGAATATTTTAAGGTAAATAAAGGGGGTTGAAAGAAGAGGAGAGATCCTTGGGAAGAATATACACCCCTAGAACAAGTTGTCTCTACCCCCAGAATATGGGTGAGGACAACCATGAAAAAGAATATTGTGTTGTTACCAAAAATAAAGTACGGTTGCACATGAGAGTGTACAAATGAATGGAAACAAGAAAACAAAAAAAGCTACATGTGCCACATAGTGGGTAGAAACACAATAGTCTCATGAGAAAATAGATGAAGAATAATGAACCAAATAGAGGTGACCCTCAATATCACTTGTCATGTAGAGAAAAAACAAGTGCCTCAACAAAAAGAAGAGTGAGAGCACCTGTGTCAAGTTGTATTTTATTTGTCAAGGCTTGGCATTCACTGGTAGAATGGCTAAGCACTCAATGATATGCACAGAAAGGAAGTGTTGGTTGAATATGTTGTGGAATTGTTTTGTGTAGGAGGAAGAGTGATTAAGCATACCTTTAGTAGCCTTGGAAAAATACAATCTTGTTTAGATAGAAAAGAATAAGAAAGTGGAGTAGGAAGCAACCCTTTCTATTGTGAAAAAAGGTTCAATTTTTGAAAAGAAGAAACCATAGAGACCTTAGACAACGGAGGAGGGAATGTAGACAAAGGAGAAGTCTGGTAACCTAAACCCACTATAGAATAGTGTAGTGTAGATTCCACATGGATCTTAACTCCTTGTTCCATGTACCCTAGACCATTTCCATTGTATGTGTTTAGAAAGAATTTTGAACCCAAGCCCCATAACATGTCTCCAATTCAAAAATAGGAGAATCAACTTCACTAGCCTTATCAACATGAGAAGTGTATGCACATGTTGGAGAAGAACTAGCTGAATTTGCATAAGGATCGATTCTAATACAAGAATGCAGATCCTTGTTGAATGTGGGAATGTCAACGGGAGAAGGGTCAAACTTATATTCATCAGTTCTATTGGGGGGTGAAGTCTAAGGAGCCCCAATCATCACCGAGACATGCATTAGATGAGGAAGGCACATCATCATCAACAGAGGGTGATGATGGTGTTTGAGAGTTGTAGAAGGTACAAAATTATGAAGTGAATAAAGAGCAGGCTTCATGTGACCCATTTCAACCTGGCGACAGTATTAAAAGGAGTCAAGATCAGCACTTATCTTATGTACTTTACTATTATAAATAAATTGAATAGATTAATGAAGGGTAGACAGAATTGCACCCATGGCATGAATCCATGGTCTACCAGGAAGATTATAAGAAAGACTATCTAACATAAAATGAAACTTAGTAAGTAATGTAACAAGGCCTAACATAATAGGCAATGTGATAGTGCCTAAAGTCGAGCGAGCCACATTATCAAAACCTCTAATGGATAGACTTGAAGGAGAAATAGAAGATAGAAGAAGAGTTAATATTAAGATAATTAAGGAGGTTTAAACTGCAGACATTGAGACCGAAACCACTATCAATAAGAATTCGCTTAATCCCAATTGAGTTTATACCAACAATAATCTTAAGAGCATCCTTTTGCTTTTGAACTTCAGCAAAAGGGAGCTCAGAAAAATAAAAAGTGATATTAGTAGAATTAGAATGAAAGTCTTCTAGAATAGCAGCCACATCTGTGAGCTTCGCGAAAGATTGTATAGATATATTCTAAAGGCCTGTTAAAAAGCACTATTACGAGAAGGTGAAACTTGTATCAGGTCCCAAAGAGAGATCTTATCTTGTGTAGCTTATAGCTACTTAACAAGATCATACTCTTTGGTACTCTCCGCAAAAAGATGAGGTGGTGGAAGAATAGGATTTGGTGAAGGAAGGGAAGCAGGGACAGGAATAACTTGTTTGTTTCACTGAGTGTTATACATATGGGCTACTGCATGGTGGTGAGGAGCCCCAAACACATTTAGAGTTATAGCATTTTCAATTTGAGAGAACTAATTCAAAGGTCCAAGATTTTTAGAAATACCCTAAACAATGATCATGGGATGAGAAGGTGGGGGCAAATCAAGGACCCCACGCACAATGATTTTAGGAATAGAAGGAATATTTTGAATGTTAATGGTATTATCCAACATCCTCTTAGCAAGTGGGATAAGTCGATTAACAATTATTATATTAACATTATTATCTTCTAGAAAATACATGATGTAGGGAAGAAACAGAAGAAGTATGCTCAACATCTATCCATGGGAGATCTAATATGAGGTGAGACTCTTCATCTATGAATGCTTCATCTCTAGAAGGGAGAGCATTGAAATGAAGAGAAGGTAAAGTAATGTTAACAAAAGTATCAATGATTTCTTCCTCTTGCACCAAAATATGCTCATAACAATGAGGGATTTTAGGAGAGAGATCAAAAGAATAGAGTGACCTAGGAAAAGCTAAGTCACCATCACATGCATGGAATGGAACATCACTCTCACAAACCTTCTGAGCAAAGTTAGAAAGTGATGTAGAAAAGAAGAGAACATGTTTATTGTGAAGAATAGAAGGAGAAAACTAAGAAAGGTATTGATAGATTCAACTCGAGGTCATTGTTTTTCCCCTTTAGGATGTAAAAATTGAAGAAAGAATTTTTTATTTTATTTTGGAAGAAAATTGAAAAAGAAGGTGCTTTAAGTACTCAAGAGGTAGGTTCTTAATTACATTACATTACATTCAATGAGTGGAGTAGGAAAATCTTAATTTACATAAAATTGAAGTACAAAATCAAAAAATGAATTCAAAATTATAAATTACAAAACAAAAAAAGAACCCATCATCAAAGGATGAAGCTCACTCTCCAAGATGCCAACGTGTCGCATGAACATCTGCGCTAAGCGTTGTCGCCCATAAAGCCCAAAAACATGAAAGTTTAACAATAATTCATCCAATCTAGAAGATCAAGAAACAAAACACAGCAACACACTACTAGGTACTAATAGAAATGAAAATAATAAAAATAAACTATAAATAAATCAAATGAAGTATTGAAAAAATAAGAAGAAGAAAGAAACTAGCAAACCTCAGTGTGGTTGAATGCTTCCCAAATACCTATAGTTGAAACAAAAGAGAATTGTTGGAGTTGTTTGAGGCTTTGCTTTCATGTCAAACCCTTGTTTTGGTATTTCTACCTCCACAACAGCGAAGATAGATAAATAGAAAAATAGTGTGTGAATGCTCATATCCCAAGTGTGATTGGAAATGGTAAGAGTTGTGAGTAGGTAAATAGTGAAAACTAGAATTAAGAAAATAGAAGGGATGTGAGAATCCCAAGATGCTCAAAGGCATAACAAAAGAAATGCTTGCAAATAAAATTAAGAAACAAAAACAATATCACCTTAAAAAGGCTTGACAAAGCCAAGGAGAGCAAGAGCTGGGGGGGAATGTCATTGAATGTTGTAAAGAGCTGTAGAGTGCACGAAGTTGCAAGAGATGCAAGAGAGCCAAAAAAAAAATGAAAACAATAAAAGATAGATTCAAAAAGAGAGGAGAGAAGAGGAAGAGGCTAACAAGTCGTTTGAATTTGTTTCAAGGGGTTACCACTAACCCGCAAAAATGACAAATGTACACACCTTGAAATGGCCACCAAACAAAAAAATATTGTAGGACGCTAGTGCATCACGTGGACATCCACGTGAAGCACTAGTATCTAGATAGTTTGAGCTCAAAAACAATGAGACACTAAATCACAAAGTAATAGTATCTAGATAGTTTGAGCTCAAAAACAATGAGACACTAAATCACAAAGTAACACAAAATGACAATGGACTGAATAAAAGGATAACACAAAAAATAAGGCCTAAGCACATGAGGGGAAAAAAAGCTAATATAAGAACTAAAATGAGCCTACAAACAAACTAGGGGAATAGACACTAAAAAAGGCCAAAATATAGCATGAAATTACAAGGGTATGCAATTTACAATGTTACACAAAGTATAAAAGTTAAATGAGAGTTTCTTTTAACATGGACCTTACCAACTTAATAATAATAGAATGTGATTGTAGAAGCATAAAGGTAGGAAGAGGCACAAAAATGAGTCTTCGAAATTTAACATCTCCGTATGAAGATCATTTATTTAGAGGTGCAAGGCTTACAATGTATACGAGGGAAATTATATAGTTTGGTGTCCAACATCTACAATTAACATTGCCAACTAGATGTGTTGACCTTGAAAGCGCTTGGTGTATTTGGCCTTTATAGGTCAGTTCCCTTCACAACTAACATGTTCAACGCTATAAGTTTTTCAACTAGTCAAGAGGTTGACCCACTTGTTTATAGCACAACCCTACACTAATGCATTTGTAGGGAAGAACAAGTTTGCATTGGCATGTTTTCTAGCCTTTGCAAATACTTGTATGGGTAAAAAACTTTTATTGTTGTTATCTTTGTGGCTAAGATGGGAATACAATATGCATAGAGCAGGGCTTGAGGGTTGTTACTTTTGTTTGTTGCGACTTTCAAACATGTTCCACACATTGAGACAAATATGTACCCTTTGTTGTGATTTTAAGTACCCTCTATAAATTTTCTTGTTCAACCAAAATAAGGAAGGTGCTGATCCAAAATAATGGACTTATACTTCACTTGTTTTTGCCAAAGATTTGACACTTGGAGAAGTAGATAGATGGAACAAATTTTATTTTTCTAATTGTATCCTTAGTGATCGTTACATGGGACATAGGACTAAGTAATTAAAATTCTGCTTATCATGGAATGATAATAAAATTAGGGTCTTCTAACAGAAAACAAAACAAAAACAAAAACAAAAAAACACTTCGTAAAAGTATCTTTATTTACGAGGTAAGTAACTAACATAAGGTGAAGGCAAAGCCACAGTGTATTTAATTGCCCAGTGCCACAAAGAAACTTCAATCTAATTTGCTTTGAAACCGAATCAAGTCACTATCACGAGTCTTTGCAATAGACTCGCACAATAATAGACAGCATGTTGGCCATAACTCTTTTGTCCTTGCAGTAAGTACAAAGCTGTTATATATATACTCTCTTTTTTTTATATTAACTATAGGTGGATCAATTACAAAAAATATGTCACTGAGAGTATCAACAAAGAGGCCAAGCCTCACCACAAAATCTGAGTATCATATATACAAAAGAGGATATAAATAGCTATACATACATTTGACAGTAATTATACAGGAAGGATATATATAATTACTGTGATCTGTATGTATAGATATATACAGATATATACTTCACTATAATTACACTCATTTTTCTTTACTTCCCATCAAATGCCTTGTATACTACCCTACTCCATAAAAACTTAAACTACAGGCTCAACAATTTCATCGTCCTTCATTTGCCCATACACTAACATTTTAGAAGAAAAAACCAACGCACAGGCAACTGCATTGTCTATTTGATCGAAATCACAATCTGTGCTGCAAAACTGTCATTTTCATCTTACAAATTTGTTTGTAACGTGTATGAGTTCTTTTGAAGTATTATTTATATGTGTGCTAGTAAAAACAAAAACCTATATACTATATATTACATTTTTGGTTTATTGATATAATACCAATTTCGTTAGTAAAATCCACATTACCAATATTTGATTATACGTTATCTTTTCCAAGTCTTACATTCGATGAAAGCATGTGATACGACCTCCCATTGAGATTCCATTTGATACGACCTCCCATTGAGATTCCATTTGCTCTTTCTTGCAATAAATGCCAACAATTGCACATTGACACAAATATCAAAATAAATAAATTAAATCATATTAAATCATACATCTAATATCCCCCTCGTAAGTATAAAACATCAGTAATCATCTACCACAAATCATTAACATTTAACTATCAACACCTCTATTGAAACACCCACAAAGGCATTTATCAAACAAGATCGTTTTAAAACAGATTCATTTAACGATGAAATCCATTGTGACATTCCTTGCGACCATTTACATCATCTATTAGCATCATCCTCTAATTTTACATTTCACATTTACATAAGTATCATCCAAGCAAGAATTTCCTCGTTAAAAGATCTTTCTCAAAATACTCCACCTAAACCAAATCATAAGCCCAATAATTTATCAAATTAAGTTCCAAATTCTCGTTTCTTATTATTTCAAGTCTATAATACCAAATCCAATTTCCATATTTCTAGTAATGTTTATCTCATAAGTTATGTCATTAACTTAAAAAATTAAGCGGTGCTCAAATATATATTGTAAGAGGGTATGTTATTTTCCTCAAAATACAATTATACTGGTTAAAAATTATACTCCAATGAAATTTTTAACAAACGTTTAGCACGCCATAATAATTTCGATCAATTTCCAATTATAAACTTTCTTACAATTTTAAGAGAACAACACATTAAAGAAAGGTCAACGCACACAGCGAGCATTCGATCTACCAAAAATATCCACACAACATTAAGCACCTTGTAATTTTCTGCCAAACTAGAAAGGATATATATAATATATAATCTCTCGCATCACCAAAACTTAATATCGCAAACCTGTGCTAGATATTCTGAAAAAGTTCTATTCTTAATAATGTAGATATCTTAATGGGTCAGACAAAGTAAAACGCATCAAGTTTGTCACAAAGCGTAACTCCAATCAACCACGTTTGAGCTTGATTTCAAGCATCTATCTCACAAATTTACCACATAATATCCAACATTACATGTTATTCAATATTGAGTAAAATTAACGAGTCTCTATCAAAGTACAGGTCTCTACTTTAGTTCACGCATCGTATCAGATTAGTGCCGAATGCAATAGTCTAGCCCAACACCTATACAAAAGAAGCTAGTCTATAGAATCAAAAAATCTTAGTGTTCACAAATCTGTGCTAGATTAAAAGAGCTTATGCTCTTTCACCGCGAATTCTCCTAGCAAGCTGAATGTCCTTTGGCATAATGGTCACCCTCTTGGCATGAATTGCACACAAGTTTGTATCCTCAAATAGCCCCACCAGATATGCTTCTGCTGCCTCTTGCAAAGCTAGCACAGCATGACTCTGGAAACGCAGATCAGTCTGAAAGAAAACAATCACAAAATAAACATCAACAAATCGAGCAAAGAAAGATTATTTATAACTTGAATTGCCTTGAATCTTATGGACATAAATAAAAAACAATCATTCCTAACTATCTATATTCATCTCCCAATCCTGTCAACTGTTAACAGGGCTCTTTTATATATAACCTACAAAATCTTCATACTCATCATCATCTATTTTCAAAAATTATTAGTCCCTCGTGTAGCCCTGAGTGATAATATATAGGCATGTTGAATAATTACATGGCACCACTGTCCAAAAAAATTTAGTGCAATGGCAATGTACTCCACACAATCCATCAAAAACATCCCTCTCACCACAATAAACATGAACAGCTAATCCCAATAACACAGTAGAACAAAAGTCAATCATGGCAACCAATGGCAATTAACTCCACACATCAAAAAACATCCCTCTCACCACACTAAATATGAACAGATAATCCCAATAACACAGCAGAACATTAGTCAATCATGGCAACCAATACGAACATGAACAGATAATACCGATAACACAGCAGAACATAAGTCAATCATGGCAACCAATGCGAACTCTACACCACCTATCAAAAGCATCCCTCACTACAAATGGATGAACAAGCATGTAAATCCACCATGCCTAACATTCAACACCATAGAGTTGCATCCTCGGCAAGCTCTGCCCGTTTACGCATGTCAAAATAGGCTTTAACATTATCCAAGGCAAGACTGGAACCTGTAAACTCCCCAGACATCCTTAGCAAAGAAGAAAGCGACGCTCATAAAATACATGATGTTTAAACATAATATGGCAATGTCTCAAATAAAAAGTACAGCATTGAGCAAATGATGTCTCTACAACACTTTTTCAAATCGTAGGAGTGTTGTAAAGAGCATTTTCCTTGCCTCTCCTATTGTAGGTGTTGTCCCTGAAAATTTTAGGGGCTGCGCATAACGTCACCCACTCAAACATTAAAAGAAATATATAAATAAGTAAAAAAAAAACATTTGTCACATGAAGCAAACCCTAGCGTTGCCACAGTTTATATCCCTACAAGGCAACCTACAATGTTGATACCGAGTGAAATAACACATCCAACTAACTTGGGGAATTCTGAAGAAGAAGTTGAAACTAAAAAATTTATCCAGAGAGCCTTAATCACCTAATTAAAAACAAATAAATATAAAAATATCAAAAATGTAAACTCGTGTTTCAATCCAAAAACGCATGAGTTCATACCCCTTTCTTAAAACCCTAATCACAACAAAAGAAAATTTGCATAGACGCTACAACTAAATTCCCAGAAAATATGTTCACCGTACACAAATAAGTCTCCCCATACAGCCAACTGCGAAAAGTTGACCAGGCTTTAAAACCATCTACATTCCTTAAAAAGCATCACACAGTTCAACAAAGAATTCAAAACCAAAATAGACGTCATTCTAACATACTGCTTGTACATACCTTAAAATCCTGTGCAATTTCTCGAACCAACCTCTGGAAAGGCAGCTTCCTGATCAAAAGCTCAGTGCTCTTCTGGTACTTACGAATTTCACTGAAGCAAGACAAAAATAAAAAAAAGGATTAATAACTTCATATATCTCAACAGCCCAAAAGCAAAACCCTAAATTGTGATATTAAGTTCGTAATTAGGGTTCCGTCAGTCCAACATTTCTAACCCATTTGCGGCGCACAATAAAGAACTCAACTCAACACCCCCCCCTTAAAACTCCAAACCCTGAAAAAGTTATCAAACCCCTAAAAACGAACCGCGCCCTGTAACTTCAAACCCTAAATACCAACCAAAAAAAAAAAAAACTTTAAAATGCATATCAAATACCGCAGAGCAACAGTTCCGGGACGATATCTGTGCGGCTTCTTCACTCCACCTGTTGTGGGAGCAGACTTACGAGCAGCCTGCAAACCCAAACATCAAGAACAAGAAACGCTAAACTATAAAACCCTAAAAGCAATCAAGAAACCCTAAACTTAAAATCACAGAGATGGGTAAAATAACAAACCTTGGTGGCGAGCTGCTTCCGGGGAGCCTTTCCTCCGGTCGATTTACGCGCGGTCTGCTTCGTACGAGCCATTCTGCCTTCCTCTCTTCACACACACAAACAAGATCTGCAATTCCCAAAACAGTAACCCGTTAAATCATCCAAAATACGGTAAAGAAATTACAATAGGGCATCCATTAACAATAAATAGAAGAAACCCTTTATTCATTCATTCAACACAAATAAAAAACAGCTTCCTTACCCTGTTTCTCCTGAGCCCGCGCTGAATTACAGACGAAGAATAAATAACTAACGAATTATCAAACCGGGAAGAATAATATATACCTTTGACTAAGGTTATATGCATTTAATTGGTTATAATCTTATTTAATATAATCCCCTTGTATGTTGATTGTTGTGTTTCTGTTCGACCATCATCTCACGGTCGGCGTTTTTCTTAATATTGCCGAGGGTGGATCGCCGTCGATTGCGATCCGTGGTGTCATCGATGATTGGATGGACGAATCTAACCATGGATCGATACAGCTGTCCTAATTTTGGGGGTTGAATTGGTTTTTTTAACTGGGTTTATAGCTGTTATAATGTATTTTTGGGTACCAGACAAAATAAAACTAACATTAGTATCTCTATTGAGGGTAGATGAATAGATCATACTTTTATTACAACTCCCTCTAGGAGGGATACTAAAGTCTTCGCCATAAGCAAATTTTTTTATTAAACTGTTTAGAACAAGTGGAAAAATTATTCCACTTTTTTAATGTTATGTTTTTTCATTTTTTTAAAATAGTTAATTTCTAATATTTTGATTGGTCGTGAGATTTTTTTAGGGGGATTTTTTTAATTTTTAATTTTTTAAAATTTAAAAAAACACAAACAATCAAATTACATTTTGGTAAAAAATTAAATTATTTTCTAATGTTTATATGTATGTATATTGTATTCAACTTGCCTACAAGCAAATCTACATGGAGTTTTGAAATAAGGTGTAAACATCCATCAAAGCATGAAGGATAGAAGAATTTCGTCAAGTGTCGCAGTTGGCACTGCCTGGTAGACATGAATGCAATATGTGGAGGCACACACGAGGTTGAAATGAGTATTAAAAAACTATACATATGCACATTTTTGGACCTCCCTTCCATAATTCCTAACAAAAAATGCATTTCTCCAAGTTATGTCATTGTACTGGCAGGTATAAACTAAATTAAGGAGTAAGATTGTGTTTAATTTCCATTTGAGTCTATGTTGTTCAGCTCTGTGTGAGTGTTTTTGGGGTGTCTTTTTCTAGTGATTTGTTGTTATTGTAATACTTGTTGAAAAATAAAATGGAGGTTTAATTGTATAGATAGGTCAAAGATTTTATGTTTTAGTTTGTTTATTTTTGGGAAACTCTTGTAACATGTGTTTTTTTCCCCAAAATTTATGCATGGAAACCCTTTGCGTGTAGGATTTGAATCCTTCCTCCATTACAGCAAATTCATTGTAGCAATATAATATGAAGCAACTTGAAGGGGCTTCATCATTTTTGCAAAAAATTGGTTATCTTTATAAGGTATTTGTAATGCCTTAGGCGTACGTGTCTTGTATGTTTGTTTGATTTTGCTTTGGTTTTGCTACCGTACTTTTCAATGATGTTTTGTATTACCATTGATGTACTTTATCGATAAGGTTTTGTATTAGCATCTAGTTTATGTCTATGTAGTATGGGATGCATATGTTGTGCCTTTATATGTATGGACTATTACAATGTTTCAGCTTCACTATTTCACTATATCTATTACATTTGGTGTTGATTTTGTATCTGGCTCTGTGTTGACCAAAATGTGATAGACAAAACACGGGAGAGTCAGACTCCGACATGGCACATGAACCGTATACTTGCAATGGGCGACCACCCAGTCACTCCCGCTCTCGTGGCAAGATCCAGTCGAGTGGGATCGAAGCCAAGGGGTTGTTATGTTCATAAGGAAGTAGAATGTCACAGATCGCAATTAGGTTGATTGTGTGATGTGTGGATGTATGTGTTTGACGAAAGTTGTGATGTTGTCGCAAACATTATATGGGTGTGGTGGTTGTGATTGTAATATGACCTAAAGGGTCACTTATTCTAAGCCTAGCTCAAAGATTGTTTTGTTCATTTATGATACTTAGACGATCTAACCTCCTTTCTTCATTTTGAATGACTTGATGAATGAGTCTTTGTTGATGTTCTTCAGCTTGTCTTCTTTGTTCATTTTCTTGTTGAATGAGCATCAAGATGAGTTCCTATTCTTGGGATGTTTCCTATGTGGGAAATGGTTGAGGGATGATCTCACTAATCTCGTCAATGACATATTTAACTCAATCTTCGCTTACACCTAAGCACATTAAATGTTAGACATTTAAGGGGGAGAGTTTTTGTTGAATATTTTGTTTGAGTTGATGCCTTGTGATGAATCGAGAGCTCCTCTTTGTTTTGAATGTTTTAACACATTTGTTTGAATTTGTTGACCTCGTGATGAAATCGAGGGTTTTATTGATCTCTTGTTTTTGTCTTTCTAAATGTTTTTGGTATTTTTTATGAGTTCCTAAATGCAATTAACCTTATATGAATGCAAACAACTTTTGAGTTCCTTTTTTCTGATTTTTGAAATGAATTAATTACTATGAAGGGAAAATGTATGCAACTATATGACTTTTTATATGCAATCTAATCAATGTTTTTTTTTTGTATTTTCTGGTTCGATTTTGACTTGTAATCTAATGAATTTGAAATTTGTAATTAATCTAAGTGCAATAAAAATAAATGTATTCTAAGAAAACAAATAAAGATAATCTAAGCAATTTAAAAGTAAATCTATTATAAGAAATTAATGTAAACTACCTATCAAGAGAAAAGCAAATGAAGTTTTACTTCCTCGAGAGAAAGATTTGGTTATCTAAATTACCAAGAAAGCATGAAAAAACTGTATGAATCAGGTAGTAGTGTGTGGCATAAGTCCTTAAAGGTCCTTTTGGGCAACAGTCTCTTCCTTTGTAGTAGTGGGGTCCTCCTCTTGGCAACCGGGATGAAAACAAGAATATGAAATCAATTGGATCGAACTTAGAAGCTAAACAAATAAAAGCAATTGGATTGAGCATAAGCATGCTATGGCAAAATTAAAATAAAAGGCACATATGGTCCTACATAGAGCATAAGAATGCTAAAAGGGGTGATTTTGCAAAATCTTGAGCAAACTAAGAATGCAATAACAAATTTTGCCTTTCTAAGGGAAAGCTTTGAATCTTTGCAAAAATTAAAACTAAAGAAATAAACTAAGAGGCTCAAAGGTCTATGAAGAAGCTTGTGAAGAAGCTTGATGTCTTGAAATCATTAAGAGATGAGGGGTATTTATAAGTTTAGAATCAACACTGAAGGTGGTGATGATTGGGTAGATAATTGGGATTGATTAGGGAGTGATGTAGCTTTGATTGGGAAGTGAACAAAAGCTTGGAGAGGAGATCACAGAAGACTGATTAGAAGATAATAATAGACTATTTTGGAGCTAACAATAGAGTGACTGGGAGTCCAAGAATAATTAGGGGAAGTCAATAGTTAGTTATGCATGGAGGAACTCACAACCAAAAGCTAAAAATGGAGTTAAACTGGGCTAAACTAGAAGAAATCATGCATGGGAAAAGATGATAGAACCACCCCTTTTGGGAAGCAAAACACCATGTTGTCAGGGAAAATCACCCCTGAAAATTTGACTTTAAGTTATAGGATTGCCTCTAGAGATTTGGCAGGTCATAGAGTCGATTTGGTCTGTCATAGAGCTAATTTGGTCTAAATGGTTTAGTCAGGATATTAGAAGGTATGGAGGGCCTTGGAAGGTCAATTTGAAGGTTATGGAAGTATAAATGACAAGATAACCCCTCAGGAGAAGTGAATCTCCCCTCTTGGGAAGTAAATCACCCATGTTGCCAAGGAAAATTGCTCTTGGAGATTTAGAATTAAGTTGCAGGATTTCCCCTGGAGATTTGATAGGTCACAGGAGTGATTTGGTTTACGTGGCTTAGATAGACAACAAGAAGGTGTGTAGGACATTGGAAGGTTAGATTGAAGGTTAGGGAAGCATTAACAAAGAGGATAAACACTGGGAAATATGTCACCAAGAAAGAAACTGTTGAGAGGTATATAATTCATGCCTATGTGGTTGTGATTAGGACTCTAGATCATCATCAGACTTTGTGCACTTTTTTCATACTTACATATTTGCCCCCTCAGGGATGATATTCTTAACGAAAGGTAGGTACCCCTCCTAAAGAACAACCTTACCTTTGTCATTGTCCCACATTTGGACCCTAAATAACAAGTATTAGTTTGATTTTATGATGTATTTGAAGCAATTACTGAAAAGAGGATGAGCAAACATATTGGTGCATGAGGTTGGAGTATACATGAGTCACCTCACCTTGCCATGAAGACTTATAGTGATGATAAGAAAGGACATGCAAAATAAAGATAAAAGTCTAGACAAAAGATCACAAACGCATGCTAAGTTAGAGAGGAGGAGAAGAAAATCTCCTTTTATTGCAAATTTTGAAGGAATGCATTGATTTTTCAAGGATTTTGAAAGGTTTTACAATTTTTAGGTTTTTTTTTCTACTTTCTAGTTTTCATGATTTTTTTGAAGATTTTGCGAAGATCTGACTTGACTCCTTGAGGCATTTGAGAGACCTATGTTTGTTGAAGAGATTTATACTCTTACCCCTTTGAATGGGGAGACTTGCATGCTTGAGTGCACAATTTTGCTCTTTTGCTTAATTGCAGGAGTGACTTTTACTCAAACATTATTATGTTACGAGACCTTACTAGTCAAGATCTATACTTAGTTTTGCTCGAGATCTATACTTAGTTTTGGTCGACATCTTATACTTCACTTACCTTCTTGTGCACATGGTTGACTAGAGTTTTTATTTTGCTTATGAGAATGCTTACCTATGGTGACCACACATAGATGATGTTGTTTTTTTGTCCTTTTCTTATATGAATGAGATGCAACATGTATGGATGCGATTCACAAATATAAAATGCAAGGTACTATGTTTTAAATACTATGAATGGCATGATGTTATGACATGTTTTATTGCTTTGTATGTATACAAATGAGACAAACTATATAAATGCTCTTAAGTAGGATTTTTGACTTGGGGGATTACAAGTTGACCTAGTTTAGTGTGACCTACTAGACTTTGAGATGGAATTTATTAGTGAATCAAGTGGGAATGGGAAGGAGATGGAACAACTTCAAGACTTGGCTTTGCAAAAGGCTAAACATTGATCTTTATCTAGACAAAACACTTTGACCCATTTTCAACTTAAATAAGCAACAAATTTTATTAGTACATTCAAGACTTAGATAAGAGATGGCCAACAAGTTAGACTTGGGGTAAAGGAAAGGCTCCAAAGAAAAATATGCCCCTAAGGATAGCTAGACTCTTTGTTTTTCTTAACTTGTGTGTGTGTGTGCTTTGTACATCTCTTTTTATGTTTTCTTTGATAGATGCCACCCTCATAGCTTCAAGCTTAGATTTCTTTCCACTCAAGAGATGGACATCAACAATCCTCTCTTTTCATTTTTTATTTTCTTTTATATTTCTTTTTCTCTCTTTTTTTTATCTCTTTTTTCTTTTGACTTTTTATGATCTCTTTTTTTCTGTACTCTCTTCTTTTTTTATTTGCTTTGCGGAGTTCTAATCCCCAAGTGATGTTTTTGGCCAGGATGAATAAGGGGCTAGGCACCACCAAGAATTTTCACTACCTTGTAGGGTTTTGTCTTCGTTAAGGAGGATTAGGGAAGGTCTAATTGCAAGCTTCTATTGGGTACTATAAATTTGAATACTCACTTTGCTTAGACTTGACAACATGATTTGTTAAGACTGGGATCAATATAAAGCTAAGATCTCGACTTTATTTTGAACTTGTTGGGATATAAAGGGTAATGGATGATGATGATTCTGAGGAATCTTTCAAACCTAGGAGGGACAACCTGTACTAGACTCCTTGCTAAGAGAAAAATCAAACAAGAGCACGTCACAAACAAAATGCATAGTGAATAGAATGAGAATGCATGGTTTTGATTTTCAATTTTGATGTTCTATAATTTTTATGATATTTTTTAGATACTAAACTCTTCACCTTCCACAGTGCACAAGAGGTAAGTGTCATTTCCAACATCTTCCTTAACTACGTTTGAACCTATCCAATTAGGTTTGAGTTTTCAGCCTTCGCCGACTCTTTTGTTGATTAGATTGTAGTCTATTATGAGTACAAGGTCTCCAACTTTGGAGGGTCTTGGCATGAACTTCTTATTGCATTATTTTTCTATTTATGTTGACATGGTTATTTGATATTCATTGTTTGAAAGTTTTTGCAAGGCCATTCTTTGTCTTGGTGTAAAAATGTCTTTGAATTCAGTGAGAAGTTTTGTGCACTCACATATTTCATTGTTTGATGATTTGCCCCCTAGCCTTATCATTTTATGTTCTTGTAGAGTTTCAATGTTTGTTTTTGTAGTTTCATCTATTTTGAACTTTTGAGGGGCAATCAATGTCATTGTTTGAACAAATTTTGGTTACTCTCTTAATTTTTGTGTAGGTTTTGTTTTTTTTTTTCTTTGGTAGTGGCGGTCTCAACCATATGGATGTTTACATTTGGATCAATTGGAATGTTTGCTAAGTTGAATGGAACATAAGATCTTGTTGAGTGAGGATCAAAGGGTAATTCTCTTGTTCCCCCTCCCTTGTACATTTTGAGGTTTTAGGTACATTTGTGATTTGTTTTGATGTGTCTCCTTTTTCAAAAGTTTAAATTCTTGGGTCATTTGTGGTTTTATGGCCTTTCCCTTTTTTTTGTCTTTTTTTGACTCTATAAACGCTAAAAGGATTAGGATCTCCTTTAATTAAATGTGTTTGATCCATGTATGAGAAGTGGATTTCCTGAAATAGGCTAGATGGAACTGCCCTCATCCTATGAATCCAAGGTCTTACTAGGATCACATTGTAAGTGGTTTCTTCATTGATGACTATATGCTCCAAAATGTGACTCAAGCACAACACAAATGAGTCAACTCCAATATCACACACATGAACCGCCTCCTTGCAATGGGCAACCTCCAAGTCACTCTCGCTCTCATGGAAAAAGCTAGTCAAGTGGAGGCGTAACTTGGGGGTGGTTCTGTTCACTTGGGAGTAGAATATCGCAGAGGGTGGTTGGCCGGTCTGTGGGCCGAATATCTATTGATTCTTGACAAGCACGTTCTATGACCGTTGTTGTGGAGATAACTATATGACTCGAAGGGTCCCTAGTTCTTAGTCTTTTATTAGGGTTTCGTAAGTTCCATTACCTAGTGCTAAGACTATTTTATTCATTGATTATCCTAAGGCATTCTAGTCTATTCTCATGTGCTTGAATGATTTGTTGTATGTTGTTCCTTTGTTGAATCACTCTAAGAGTGTGTTCCTATTCCTCAACTATTTGTGGTGTATGTTGTGGTCTAGGATGGATTGCTTCTATCTCTTCGAGAATAGCTTTAACCCAATCCCCTCTAATCCCTAGTCACATCAAATGCTTAAGGCAGAGAGTTTTTTGTTTTGACTTAAGTTTAACCAAGTGTTGACTTCGTGTTGTGATAAAAGGTTTGCTACACTTGTGTTTGTCGACCTCGTGATGGAATCAAGGAGTTTTTCAAATTCTTTTTGTGTTTTTTATGTATGCAACTATTATGAATGTAAAACAATTTTTTGTTCTTTTTCTAATTTTTGAATGTTCTAATTACTACAAAGCAAATATGATGCAATCTAAGATGATTTTTTTTATGCAAAGCCTAACCTATGTTTTTTTTGTGTTTTTGTGATTCGATTTTTGTGTCTAACTAATGAAAAACAAATTGTAACTATTTTAAAGCAATGAAAGAAGTTTAACTAGGAAAGAAAGTAACGATTATGCTAAGCAATGGAAAGCAAATCTATTCTAATAATGAAAGTTGTATCAAGAGAATAGCAACAATTAATATTACTTTCCCAAGAGCAAATTGGTTAACTAATTAACTACTAAGAATATGAAAAACCTAACATGAATTCAGCGCATGAGCCTAGCATATCCTCAGAAGTCTTTTTTTGTGGCAACCTCTTCTCCTTTGTAGTAGCAAGGAGGACCTCCTCTTAGCAACATGGATGAAGATAGAAATAATTGATTCAAATATGGGTTGAGAAATGATGTTATGATGAGATAATTCAAGCTATGGAAGCTATGAGAGCACTATGGCTCGGGCTTTTGAATGCAATTGGCAAGCATAATGATGCTATGAAGCTATTGAAGCTTGGGCAACTAAACTAAGAAGAAAGCAAAAGGCTCACAAAGTCCTACAATGAGCATATGAATGCTATGGAGAGCAAAAATCAAAGCTTGAATGAATGTGCAACAATGAATTTGTCTCCTAAGAAAAAGCTTTGAAGCTTTGCAAAAACTAAAGAAAGAAATTAAGAGGCTCAAAGGCATGTGAAGAAGCTTGAAAAACTTGTGAAGATGATAAAAGCATTCTTAAACTTGAGAAATAATGAAGAGGTGAGGGGTATTTATAGGTGTGAGAAGAACATAAATGGTGGAATTGATTGGATGGTTTAATTTCTTGATTGGAGAGTTAACAATGTTGATTGGATGGTGAATTGGGCCGATTAGAGAGTGAACAAGCTTTGAAAGCTTATCACTAGAGGAAAAATGGAGTTAGCATGAGATGGATAGGGAGATAAGAATAGCTCAATGGGAGCTAATAATAGAGTTATTGAGAGATTATAATGAGTTAGAAATAGATTAGGCTCAATTAGGGTCAAAGAACTATGCAAACTGGAGAAAAAATGAAGTTATTTTAGGCCCAAACTGAAGTTAAACACACATGTCAAAACATGATAGGATCCCCTAGTTTTCCAAGGTAGGTCACCCATGGGGGATTCACTTAACATGTAAGGTTGCCCATGGGGGATTCAAAAGTCAAAGTGGGTGACCCACAAGGAATAGGTTTTGTAGGTGGTTTCAGGGGCTGAGATTAGACCTAGGGGATAAAGATGACTTCAGGACCTGGAGATAAGGTATTGGTCTATAAAAGAGTGGGTCACTTAGTTCACCAAGGTAAGTCACCCATGGGGGATCCACTATAGTGGCAGGGTCATCCATGGGGGATCTTACAATGACAGGGGCAACCCAGAAACAATGTTTTGAATAGGTCATATGGAACTTTTGGGAGCTTGTTCGGGCACATATGGGCTCCTTTTTGGGTGTTGTATTTTTGTAAATTGCATATTTTTTTAGCACTACACAATGGTGCCATTAGCTTTTCTTGAAAGTGTCTCAAAATTATACTTTTAGATCATTTTTTTTATCAGGGTATCATGTTGATCTCTCAGGCCCTAAAAGGTTTTGTAGCCAATTGGAAAGTGAGTTAGATGAATGGGGAAGAAAGAATGGATGAGAAAACTCCTAGGGAAGATTTATTTCCCATATTGTGAAGTGGATTAGTCATGTCATCAAGGCTGGAAAGTGACAGTGTTACATCCCTCTTTTTGGAATTGATTATGCTATTTACTTTTATTGCAAGTTTCAGTAATATAATATGTTGTGGACGACATGGAAATTGATGATTTATTATACAAAGTTAGTTCTATGAAATTTTAGAATCTATTGATTATGATCAATGTGATATTGTAGACTAAATGTCCTTTTTGTTAAGAGAAATGATGTTTGGATATATTATGCTTTGATTTGGAACATAGGTGCTTTGACCACAAAATTGTATGTGAGACTGTCGTTGCAGGAACAGGTGGACCATGTTCAACAGGAAGAGAAAGTATCTTTGAGAGAGAGTATAGACTCTGGAAATTAACCATGGGTGTTTGTTACTGAAAACGCCAAACAGGTAGATAAACCTTGAAGCCATCAATTTAGTCTTGTTTTTCGATTGGGATAGTTTAAGACTAGATGTCGACATCTGAAGATAAGGTGTAGCACCCTTTTCGTAAGTCGTCATATAGAATTTTGGAATCGACGTTGTTGTCGCAAGTCCACCAAAACAAGTCGTCTTATATAGATGATTATTATTTCATTTGTAGGTTAATAGATGAGCCTATTTGTGGCGAATTGGTGGATCACATCTCGTAGTCAAAAGATGCGAGAAGTCGTTTTGTGCGTCAAATGATTTAGAAACCTTGTGATGCATTTCGACAATCTGTCATGATTGCCGTCAAAATGTGTTGATCATGTGTTGTGAATTTATTCCCTTTTGTAAATCGACAGAAGTCGAATGTGAAGTCAATTTATGCTATAATTGTTTTTGTCATCATTTGGAAGGATATTCCAAATCGTTTTAGTCATAACTTAGTTAACGGGAGATATTTTTCGTCAGTTTGCTTAATGTCGGCTTCTCGTCGAGTCATGTTGTTTTACACCCAAGCTCTGTCGGTTGGGACGTCATCCTTTGCGAATACGTCCTTTTCTTTTCGAGTTTATGACTTGAGTTGTCTTGGATCAAACCCATACTCTATTATTTTAGTCAGTTTTGATTCTTTACCTCTTTTCGACCTTGGAGTCACCTTTTGCATTTATTAGATATCACCTTGTGAGAGTTTCACTCCGCTAGCGATGATAGGTTGCATTTGTCAAAGGTTAGAAGTCTCCTTGTGGTAGAAGGACGAAGTTATTATGCCTTGTCGTTATTTGGAAACCTCCATCTTGTTTGTGGCCGCTGCAAATGAGGAGTCAGATAGCTGTAGTTATGTCAACTCCTTGTGTTTAGGCATGTGCCAGCCGTGAGTTCAATGCAGAGATTCTCCTTCACCGTGGGCGCGAGAGGGAGGAAGTTATGCGGTTGGGGTTAAAAGTATAACCGTTAAGTTAATGCAGATGCTCCACCATCGTTGAGGGTGCAAAGGTATTGGTGTTGCTGTTGTTTAGAATCATTAAGACCACAGATATAGACGAATCCCCTTCTTCACTGAGCTCGGTAAGAGTGATGTCATGGAGAATATAATGGAAGCGAACATGAATGCTTCTTACTCCTTCATCGTGGGCGAGTTAAAGGATATACTCGATGGTCGTGTGGGAGGATAGTCAGTTCGGGGGCTGTTGTAAGAAACAAGAAAAAAAACCGCAGATAATGTAGGTGATCTTCTTCGCTGAGCTCGACCGGAGGTTATTCGATTGAGAGTTTAGTACAACCATAGGTAGATTGGATTTACTGCTTCTTAGTGGGCGCGAAAGGTGGTAGTGGAGTCTGTCGTTGTTTAGGAGGAAGAAACGACAGAGAGGAGGAGATTAGAGTCTTTTGGCATTCGCTGTGCTGGACGAAGAGAGCAGATAGTGTTTTGAAAACCGGAGGAGGCACGTCTTGACGGAGGAAGATGTGGATAGGTGTGCAGAGAAGTTGAGAGTCTGCAAAGATTGCTGGGAGCTTGTAACTGCAATCAATAAACCCCGTCGACAGGTTCTTCTATCCTCTTTCTTTGCAGTTTAAGTCAGTTTTTGTGTCTCTTCATTGCAAAGATAAAGTAATACGTTTACACCAAATAGAATATGATGACAATGTCTTCTATTGTGATTTATGTGTGAGGTTAAACCATAAAATGGTATCATTACTATGTTTTGGTATTCGAAACCTCAGAAATAGTAACATTGCTGTCTTTTAGAATTCGATAACTCAGAAACTGTATCATTGCTTGTCATGAACGACACCGTATGATGATAGAACACAGTTCTCTAATGTACACATATCTAGGAATGAACACTACATGTTGCAAAATGTAAACTACATTCTTCAAATGATTGGCAATGACGTATGGTTAAAGAGTTTCCCTTAAGACTGTATTATCAACTTAAAACTGCCTTTGGTGCTCTTGAAATGATAGCTCCATAGCGAGAAAACACATTGCTCCACGTGCATGTTGTGTAGGAGTTTAAAACCTCAGATTTAAAGCATGTTTTGACGTAAACTTTAGTGTGTTTGACAGCCGAAGATGTAGTTGTAACTAGCTAGTGTCTTATTCGTCTTATATCTTTAGTTAGAGGTCGACCATGTGTTGGGTCATCTCTAATGTTGTAAGAAAGATTCCAAATCCTTTATTATCTTATTTTACGACTCTTACCTCAATGACCCATGTGAAACTATTTGACTTGGAAAGGGGAGTAGAGAGTTAAAGTATTAGTATTGGTCAAAAACCGTCATGGTTTTGTAATGAACAAGTAGGGTGGGAAAACCCGCATTTTGAGTCTAGATTACGTTGCATGCGATGATTCTAGTGTCGCTATATCTTGTAGACCTTTATGAGTCTAAAACCTTAACTCCAGGATAACTGGAAATTGTTTTAGATACTTGAGTTGTTGTATAAACATGGGAACTGAATAGCCAAGTTTGAAACCACTTAGGAGTGGGCGTTATTAAACGATGTTTTTACATGAATATGGGATTATGAAACCATAAACTCGGGATTAGAGCAAACGTTGCGCCATGCGCTATTGCAGGAGAAAATCCTAATACCTTGAGGTCATCGAGGTCAACATTTGTTTAAACCTTACAAATAGGAAACTGTAGGATTTCGATCAGTTCAAGTCGAGTAGGGTGGGTGAACTAAGTACATGCGTTCTTAGAACGCTATTTAAAAACAAATCATTTGGCTAAGGTGGTGCACGATCCTCAAGTGCATCGAATGTTCACTGTGACTGGATGGCGTTTCTTGTGGAGAGTCATGCATGACTAGAGGGTATCTAGGGATCTGCACGATAACAAGACACGTAAGTTACAACACCAGAGCTCAGATGGCAAACACTGATGGTTATCCTAAGTCTATCCTCTTGAGTAGGGTAGGGCCACTTCTGGTTAGGAAGGAGTGCGGGAGACCGACGGTCTGTGGTTGGAGGTTAAGCTCCTTGAAGATACTTTCTCTTGCAAATACTGAGGATTGCCGAGTCTTGAATGTGATGGGTCGACAATCGAGATGCATGTTAATGGTATGTTTCCAATATTTTATTTGTTTCAAGAAAATTTCAAATTTTTAGAAAACAAAATGTTTATTGTATATCATTTCTTTCAGTTTTATGAAAATGAAATCATGTTTATGTTAAAGTGAAAAATGTTATACTTGGTAGTAGATAAGTTCTTTTGTATTTGATTACCTAGTAAAGAAAAAAAAATACCTTTGTTAAAACCTAGTTTTTCTAGTCAAATCGGATATGGATGTTACAGACAGGAGTGGTTTGTCGAAGATGGGTTAGGTGACTAGGAATATAGGGTGTAGGACCTTAGAAGGTTAGCTAGGGGATAGGGGAGGTACAAACAAAGCGAAGAACATCAATCCACATGTCACCAAGAGGAATATTGTGGAGAGGTCATTTTTACACACTTACATATATGTGTTTAGGACTACATTTCATCATTAGATTACCATGTAGACTCATGTGCTTTTTTAGTGCTTACAATTACATGAAATTCAGTTGGGAGAGTTTTGGGACCCAATGTGATTTGAAGATTGACCTTTCCCATGGTTCGGATGTTTGGATTATCATAAATTATAAGTGCTATTATATGGAGCCCAATTAGACTCGGAGGTTAAATTTTCCCCACTTTTATCGGCACTGTTTCCCCCCAAATTATTTAACGGGGGTTTGGGGGCAGCGCCCCCGAAACCTCAAACGACTTTTATTATTTTATAAAGGGCTGGGAGTTATTTTTCTATTGGCCGACATTTTAAAAAAACCCTATTTTGTAACCGACATAAGTCTTGATAAAACGGCTAAGGGTTAGGGTTTTCGTTGATATTGTATTGTAGCATTTGTAGTGGTATTGAGTTGCAAGGATTGCTAGTTGTAATCAGTTTGATTTGCTGGATAATAATATTGGACTCTCTGTTGGTGGATGTAGCCCAAGTTTGGGTGAACCACGTTAAAAATTATTTCTTGTTGTTATTATTTCTGTGTATTTTTCATTCCTCTGTTTAATCTTTATCTGCATTTAAGTGATATCTTTTGCATGCAATTCCTAACAATAAGGAT
Source organism: Cunninghamia lanceolata (assembly GCA_027924645.1). Lineage (NCBI taxonomy): Eukaryota > Viridiplantae > Streptophyta > Pinopsida > Cupressales > Cupressaceae > Cunninghamia > Cunninghamia lanceolata. The sequence continues at coordinate 623,734 of BSBN01001529.1, read as the reverse complement.
GGAAGTTTATCATGTGATGTCAGTTTCATGATAACCCATTATTTGAAGGAGAGAAAAAGAGACTTTGTTGATTATAGACCTATCGTCAATCACTACATGTTTAATGGAAGTCTTGAACTTGGACTATTAGATAGAGGGGGAGATCACCCTGTTTAGCTATGTCAATGTCTAAAGAAAAATTTTCAACATCAAATGTTGAAGAAGAAAACTTTTCATTTGGAGTGTTTTGAACTTGATGGCCTATATCTAAGGTGTTGAGGAGAGCATTCTTGTACACAGAACTCTTGAGAAGTTATAGCATGTGAGAAAAAATTGAATTGCTAGGGGTGTCATCTAGTTGTTCTGGTCCTTGGGTAACACAAACGTCTAAATCTTTGTCTAATTCCACAAGGCTAAGGTGTTTTGATCAAAGGTATTTTGACATTTTTTGGGACTATTTCCTTCATCTTGTGGGAGTGTGTCCATGAATGTTTGATCTTTTGGGAGGTTTGATATGAATCGATGGTACTCTTGACATGATTCAATATCATGCCCTCTTCTCTTGTGAAATGATCAATATTTATCATGCTTGTGATTTCAAGGTTTTTGATAAGGTTTGTATGAGTGCTTGTTGATTCTTAGAGGATAGTTATTGACATTTTGGTTTCCCAAATTTCTACAACTGTTGTAATCATAGTTACTATTCTTGGATGGTGAAGTGTCTACAGACCAATCTATGTTTTGATTATTTGTCAAGGATTGGTTATTGCTATCGTGGTTTACCAACCTTCCATTAACATCATACTCCATTCTTCCACTATCAATAGCAACTTGGTCAATTCTAAGGGCACTTTCAAGTGCTTCTTCATATGATTTATGAGGGAGTTTTTGGACTCCTCGTATGTCCATGTTGAGAGAGTGTAAGAAGAGATCACAGAGCTCCCTATTATCCATGTTTGGTGTACTAGTTGAAGAGTAAAGGACTTGCCTCCATCATGTGATAAAATGTGTGACCAATTCGTTGATTTCTTGTTTGATTGTTAAAAACTCTTGTATTCCTATCTTGACCAATTTGTTTATGTCAAAGGCAATCACAAATTGATTAATGAGTTGCCTAAAAGAGTGGATCGATGATTCTAGAAGTTGATAGTATCAATCCAGAGCGATACCCTCTAAAGTCTTTGGAAATTTTTTTACTACCACCCCATCCCAAGGAAGGATTTCCCACACTAATGTGATGTAGGCCTTCATATGCGAGTTGGGGCCACCCTCTCCTTTGAATTTTGGAAGCTCGGGTAGAGGATGTGGTAGTATGAAATGACAAATTTTGTAGTCAAGAGGCTCCTTTAAATACTCAAGGTATGTTCCCAAGAGGGGGTTATGTGTAGAGGGTCATGTTCCTCCAAACATTAGCCCTACAGGTGGAGCTTGTTGCGCTTGTTGAAAAGGTATGCTAGATTGTTGATATCCAAAGAGAGTTGGATAACTAGATGGTGTCGTGTTTGCATTTTGAAATTTGGGTGAGATTGTTTGTGGTTGATTTTGCATCATAAGAATCTCACCCGTTTGATTAAAACTTGCCACATTGAATGACGAGGGAAAAAAAGGTGGCGTGAACACTTCATAACTTCTATTGTGGGAATGAAAGTTTAGATTAGGAAGATTTTGGGTTGCTCCCTAGTTTGATTTGATTTTGTCAATGAAAGGATTTCCCTATGCCCTAGGTATTTCCTTAATTTTGTTTTGGCAATATTGTTCAACACTTCTAGCCTCAAGGGTCCTGATCTGTTGGAACAAGGTTGCTATAAGGTCTATGGGTGAGACGTCCTCTATTCTTTGAGTTTTGCCACCTTGCGGTGGATTGTTTTGTATTAAGGTTTGAGTGGCCCCATTTGTTCTTTCTAAAGACACTTCACATGTCGTAGATATTTTATCTTGATGTGCTACATGGAGGGATTTTTGTGCCTCATGAGATTCGTGTAAGCTCTTCTCTTGACAGCTCACCTCATCCATTTGGGTGGTTGTTTTCCTATGGATTGTTATGGGTTGATTTTGTTGATGGATTTTGGTGTGAGGCCCACCCTTGTGTGACATATTTATGTTGGGATAAGTTGTCATTAACTTGCAATCCTAACCAATTCATGATTTGTCTCCAAAGTTCTTGGAATGTGTTCCCCAACACATAAGGACTTTGAGAGATTAATTATTTATTAATTATATCGCTTTGACTTTTGCAATCAATTCTTAATTGATAGGATCAAACTTGGGTGTCCATTTTCAGAGTGGGGGCCATGAAGACTTTGTTGACTTCTCCTAAGTCTAATTTGAGAGTTTGATAACTCCTAGTAAGTGGGAGTTAAACTTGGGCGTCCCCTTTTGATGGGAACTTATATTTAGACTTGGAGTTGTGTTTTTTTATGTACACGAGAGGATAATGTTGAGACACCTTGCATAGATATAATGTTGGAGTTAACTAAAGTGTTAGAGATGCATGAATTGGATATTGCTTGCATGAGTTCATAAAAGCTTGCATGAACTTGCATATTTTTGTATGTCACTTGCATGCACTTGCATGTTACTTGCATGCACTTGCATGTTGTTGCATGTTGCTCCTATGGATTTGCATGTGCTTACATGTTGTTGCATGTCACTCCTATGGACTTGCATGTTGTTGCATGTTGTTGCATGTCAGTTTTATGACCTTGCATGTTGTTGCATGTCACTCCTATGGACTTGCATGTTGTTGCATGTTGTTGCATGTCAGTTTTATGACCTTGCATGTTGTTGCATGTCAGTTTTGTGAGATTGCTTGCAGAGCACTCCAACTCTAGAAACTTGCAGGATGGTACATTTTAGTGTTTCAAGTAATGGGTATCAATTGCATGTTGTTACATGTGCTTGCATGCCAGTTTTAAGATATTACTTGTAGAACACTCCAACTCTAGAAACTTGTAGGATGGTACATCTCAATGTTTCAGATAATGGGTATTAGTTGCACGTTGAATCCGGTGTTTGCATGTCACTTGCATGTACATAACAAGGTAATTCAGAATAACTTTGGGGACATCAATCTTGCATGTTGTTTGCATGAGATTGGTGTGTGTTGATCACTTCAGTTAACATAAAGTGATTGGGCAAACTTAGATGCCCAATTTGAGGACTTTTGGTTGTTGCTTTTATTTAGAAATGTATTTGATGCTGGCAAAGTTAACTTGGGCAAACTTAGGCACCCACATCAAGGACAAACAGTTAACTAAAGGCTTGACTTTGTTTGACTTCAGTCTTCTCTATTTGGAGTGCATGGTTTTTGCATGAGCATTGATTGCTATGTTATCAATTACAATTTATTGTATTTTGAGTTTCAAGCTCTTGAATTAAGAAGCTTCATTAATTAATTAAGAGCCCCATACATTTTCTAGAGAGTTGAATTGTGAAAAAGACTTCGAAGAAAAAAGTAAGAAGTTTAAAGAAAGAAGTTTTTTTGTGAAGTGCATCAAGGACTTACAGAAATTTCAGTACTGAATGTAATCTTTTCCAAAGAGATTTAATACAAGCAGGAAACATCTTGTTTCCTTTGAGTGTGGATTTTTTTCCTAAAAGGGTTTTTCCACATAAATACTTGTCTTCAATATTGCAAGCTTCTCTCTTCTATTCTCTTCTCTTCTACATTGGATTGAAATTGTAAAATCACTTGTTCATTAATTGTTACAGATTAATCTTATTTTCAGCTTTGCATACATAAAATTTTAAAGTTTATAGCAGTAGTTCTACCTTCATTTTCAACATTTGGTATCAGAGCTAACAGTTCTATTGAGTGAGGGGCGTCTTTCTCTTAAAGTGTTCAAGGTTTTTTGGCTGCAGTGGGAGCTTTGTTTTGTGGGTTTTTTACATATCCATTAAGAAGATTGTATACAATGGGTTCTACCTCTCATATGGATATTGAGAAGTTCAATGGATCTGGCTACGAGATGTGGAAACTGAAAATGGAAGATCTCTTGGAAGAAAGAGAACAATGGTTGGTTGTTTCAAGTGAGAAGAATCCATCTATAACTATGTCTGATGAATAATGGTTAAAACTTGATTAAAAAAGCACGAGGAACCATAAGGTTGTGCCTTGCAGATGCCGTCCTCTTGAATGTTTCTACTGAAGCTACTGCATACAAGCTATGGAAGAGGATAGGTGATATTTATCAAACCAAAAGTTTAACAAACAAGTTATACCTCAAAAGACAGTTGTATTCTTTAAAGATGAAAAATGGAGATTATGTTGCTAATGATTTGAATGCTTTTAATTTTATTTTAAGTCAACTTACATCTATAGATGTTAAGCTAGAAGATGAAGTAAATACATCTTATTATTATGTCCTTTACCAGAATCTTGGGAAAATCTAATTGTTGCTATCAGCAGTAGTGGTGCAGATCCAAAGATGGACAATGTCATTGTTACTCTTCTTTCAGAAGAAATGAGAAGAAAGTCCAAAAATGGTGGATCCTAAGATGCTTTACATGTAAGGGGTAGAACTAAGGAAAAGACCCCCAAAGGAGATAAGAAGAAGGGTAAGTCTAAAGGTCGTTCTAAAACCCCTGGTAAGAGCAAAGTAAAATGTTAGAACTGTGGCAAACGAGGACATGTGAATAAAGACTATAAGAACAAGAAAAAGAGTTATGATTCTTCCATTGAAAAATCCTCAGAGGATGGTGACAATGATGCATTAATTATTTCAACTAACACAATAAGTAATGATGCTTGGCTTATTGATTCAGGTTGCTCCTATCGTATGACTCCCAACAAGGAGTGGTTCTTGAAATATTCAGCATCTGATGGAGGGGAAGTTTTCCTTGGTGACAATAGTACAAAACAAATAATTGGCAAAGGAAAGGTAAAGTTGTGCTTCAGTGATGGAAGGATTGAAACCCTTCATGATGTTTTGCATATTCCAGGGCTTGCAAGAAACTTACTTTCTATATCAAAGTTAAATGATTCTAGAATGCATGTGACATTTGATAAGTCTAGTTGCAGGTTGGTGAGAGGGAATTGGGTGGTTGCTAAAGGATCTCGGATGGGAACCTTGTTTAGATTAAATGCATATACTTTGAATAATTCAGCCAATGTAACAGACGCTAAAAATACATGTATGTTGTGGCACCAAAGATGGGTCACATCAGTTAAAAAGGTCTTAGGACCATTATTAATAAAAAAAATTGGTTGACGGTATTTTAGATTATTCTATTGGCAAAAATGATTTATGTGAGCATTGTGTGTTTGGAAAACAAAGTAGATCTTCATTTACTAGTGGAGCAAATAATGCAAAGAGTTTATTAGAGATTATACATTCAGATGTTTTTAGACCTGTGGATGTTGACTTTTTTGCAAAATCTCGATATTATGTCACATTCATTGATGATGCATCAAGATACACTTGAATTTATTTTATGAATGCAAAATTTGAAGTTTTCACTACGTTTAAAGAATTTAAAGCCTTAGTTGAGAAGCAAACAAATTATAAAATTAGGGTGTTGAGATCAAATAATGGTGGTAAATATTGTTCTAAGGAATTTGATGAATTTTGTAAGCATGCAGGTATTGTGAGACAGAAAACAACACCTTATACTCCCCAACAAAATGGGGTGGTAAAAAGAATGAACCGAACCTTAATGGAAAGAGCTAGGAGCATGTCGAGTAGTGCTAAGATAGATCAGATTTTTTGGGCTGAGGTTGTAAATACTTCTTGTTACTTAATTAATATATCCCCTTGCTCTACTCTTGAAGATAAAACTCCTTATGAAATGTGGTTAAAAAGAACCTTTTGTTTCACATTTAAGGGTATTTGGTTGTGAGGCTTTTGTTCACGTGCCTAAAGAAAAGCAAACTAAACTAGACCTAAAAGCTCAAAAATGCATCTTTGTAGGTTATGGTGAGAATGTAAAAGGTTACAAACTCTGGAACCCTCCAACCCAAAAAATGATTTTATCAATAGATGTTATTTTTAGATAGTTTAGAGCTTATGTAGGTGAAGAACAACCAAAGGAACAAGAAAAAGGAAAAAAAGTGCATTTTGAAACACACAGAAAAACAAGAAAATGCACATGTTGAAGAACAATTAGATGGATCTAAAAATGGAGAAGAAGAAGAGAGTTTAGATAATGATGTGCAAGATGAGCATACAGAAGAACAAGCAGATCTTCTTACCCCTAATTTGAGAAGATCCACAAGGCAATGAAATCCAGTTAACAGGTATAGCCCTCCTAATTTTTGTTGTGTATTTTCTTTATTGAGTACTGATAATGAACCTAGATCTTACAAGGAGGCTCTATCTTCAAAAGATAGTGAGTCTTGTTTGTAAGCTATGCATGAGGAAATGAATTCTTTGGATACTTGTGACACTTGGGATCTTGTAAATTTGCCCAAAGGAAGAAAGCCCATTGGTTGTAAGTGGGTATATAAAAAGAAAATTGGTGCAGATGGTAATCTAGAAAGGTACAAGGCTAGATTGGTAGCCAAGGGCTACTCCCAAAGAGATGGTGTTGATTTTAATGAATTTTCTCTCCAGTTGCTAAATTAACTTCTACTAGATTCCTTTTGTCTATTGCTACAAATTTTGATTTTGAGATAGAGCAATGGATGTTAAAACTACTTTCTTGCATGGGGATTTTGAAGATGAGATTTATATGAGGCAACCTGATGGTTTTGTTGTTAAAGGAAAAGAAGACTTGGTTTGCAAATTAAAAAGATCTTTGTATGGTTTGAAACAATCACCTAGAATGTGGTATCAGAAGCTTGATGCTTTTGCATTGAAAGTTGGTTTTGTTAGAAGCAAAGAAGATCATTGTGTTTATCTTAAGATTATTGATGATCGGGTTCTAATTATTGTCTTGTATGTTGATGACATGTTATTTATTGGAAATAGAAAGGTAATGATTAGAGAGCTTAAAACTTAGCTTTGTAAATCTTTTGATATGAAGGACTTAGGGGCTACAAAATATATTCTTGGAATGGAGATCAACAGAGATCGTCTTCATAGAAAACTATGGTTAAGTCAGAATAAGTATGTTGATACAATTTTGCAAAGATTTAATATGAATGAATGTAAACTAGTTAGCATTCCTTTTCTAGTTGGTACTAAGCTGAAATTAGTCATGTGTCCTACTTCTGATGATGATTTTGAAGAGATGTCTAGTGTTCCTTATGCTAGTGTTGTTGGTAGTTTAATATATGCAATGGTTTGCACTAGACTAGATATTGAACAAGCAGTGGGAGTTTTAAGCAGGTTTATGTCTAACCCTGGTAAAGAACATTAGACTTATGTTAAGAGGGTGTTTAGATATTTGCAAGGAACTTCTGATTATTATTTGGTTTATCATGGTACTGATAATGTGGATAAGTCATTGGACATATAGGGTTTTGTTGACTTAGATTGGGTAGGTGACTTGGATAGTCGAAGGTCCACAAGTGGCTATGTTTTTACTTTGTTTGGAGTTGTGGTAAGTTGGATGAGTAAGAGGTGTGATTGATAATTTGAAACAACTATAAGAACCTAATAAGATACCACAATTACTCTAGAATTCCTACTCAAATTCAATTCACCAATGAAACTAAGAAAAATACATAAAACATGAATTATACCTTGCAAACTGATTTATCCTTTTCGTTCCATTGTCTCCTATCTTCTCAATTATCTTGTTGATAATGATGTTGCTCTCATAATTGTACTTCTTTGCTTTTCAGAATGATAATGAGATGAATGGAATTGTGGATTCAAATGCAATGTAAATAATGCAACTATGCTAATGATGATGTGAAGCTAATGATAAAAGCCATTGATATTGATAATGAGGATAATGATATGCAACCAAATGGTGCTACGAAGATAAATGATAATGCAACAATGGAGATTGTGATATTGATATGCAAATGGGGACTAAAGGCACGCTTGGATACTTGATGGAATTTCTGCAGCATGTAAGTACTATAGCTCTTGTGATTGTGAAATGAAGGTGAGGAGCTTTGCTTTTATAGACCAAGGGTGGCTCAAATCCAAGTGTCAAAAGATCCATGGTGGAAGAATAAGTCTTGTCACATGTATGGTCAAGATCAAATTGGTTGGGATGAGGGAGATAAAGGTGGAGGATGTTCCTACTATGATGACAAGGTGGAGGAATACATGGAACCATAAGCCACATGTCATGATGCTCACAAGGACCATTGAGACAAAGGTGGAAGACCACGAGAATAACATGGAGGAAGGGGTCTTTGGTTGTTGGAATGTGAGAGGGAATATAGGATTTAGAAGACAAGTGTCTTTGACCATGTTTGATGGCTGAGAAGATATAGGGCACATGTTTGAGAGGATAAATGACTAATTAAATATTAAGAATATTTAATTATTGGAGCAACATGATGAGGTGTCTAATGATGTGGAGATGACAAGGATGAATGACATGGAATGTAGACATAGGACTTTGTCTTAGAGGAAATAATTAAATAATTTAGGATTATTTAATTAGATATGACATTAGAGGAATTTAGAATACTTAATTATTAGAAGAATATGATGAACGTGAACCAAATAAATAAATTAAGATATTTATTTTTTGATAGAAGAATAAGAATAAAATAAATATAAAATATTTATTTAATTGATCTCGAGCCATTTTTATGTGTATACATTTTGCCCCTCTTTGAGACAATGTGTTTTATCAAATTGTTTCAAAGAATAAAATTTTTCTAAGTATGATACATGCCCCAGTTTGCCCCTGGTATAGGTTTGATGATGGTAGGATGCCCCCTCGGGAGATTGGTCGGGTTGGATTTGGCAAAAGGATGACAAATGATCTCACGATGAAGAAGAATTGATGACATGATCCACAGGTGAAAAATTTAGGTGATGGAGAATGAGAAACGGACGAAGAACATGGCATGTGTGTGCAAGGTCAAAACACCTCTAGTTAGGGTTCATTTGGCTATAAATAAGAATGTGGGATCTCTTTTCTATTCATTTGCACACTTGTCATTTGAAGAGAGATTATAGGGAGCCCTAGTACATAGCAGAATAAAGTAGTCAACAAAGATGCAGTAGATTCCAATAGAGAACCACAGGTTTGAGAGGATATGGCAATTCAAGCCGCCAGCAAACTATGGGCCCCTGGTATGTATGCATTTAATTTTGCTTGAAGTGCAGTTATGATGGTCAAATTCTGGGGTCAAATTTGTCAGTTTTATATGCGCAAGATGATTGTTTCTGCGCATATGATAATTATGTCTGCGCATACATTCCGGTTTTGTGCATCTAAGAACTAAATCCACTCATATGAGTTTTTTCCACATTTGATAAATAATATCGTGCATATGTTTTGTTTCTGCGCATACAGTTAGGGGTTCTATGCATATGTTATGGTATTGCGCATTTGGTCTAAAATTGCGCATTTAACTTCAGTTTCGCGCATGCAAATGAAATCACACATTTGATTAGGGTTTGTGTGCATACATTATGATGTTACACATACAGTATAAACATGTGCATCTGAAGCTGTTTTATGTGCATATGCCTGAATTTGCACAAATGATAGGGGCTTCTGCGCATACAACACAAAGCTGTGCTTTTGATAAACAAAGCTGCGCATCTAAGTTAATTGGTCAAATTACTTAGCTAAATTGATTAAGTCGGCATCGTGATCGATGTTGGCCAACTGATAAGTTATCTTCAAGATTGATAGAATCTCAGAAGAGATGATATGATAGGTTTAACAATAGGATAGCTAAGTAACTGGTTTGATAGATTTGATAGATATGCAGCTTAGTTGGTTGCTTGATTAATGCGCGTGTGTTATTGATTGCAGGAGGAGCTAGATGATGTTCTGATGTCGTGGGAGAGATTTCCCTTTACACAGCTGCTACGACCTTATTTGTCTGAGACCGATCACTTGGTGCTTAGATCAGTTGGACTATGGTATGTTTGCTTTATGCCTGAGATTCAGGCAAATCTGGGGATGTTGACTGCTCTGGCAAAGAGATTTCATAGTGAGCACGACACATTTCACTTGCCGACTGGGGAGATTATGGCGACCTTGGAGGATGTACATCAGATTCTGCAGATTCCAATACAAGGAGAGCTAGTGGAGTATGATATTTTGATGATGTCTTATATTTGATAACAAACCATAATAATATGGTTGCTCCATACACTTTGTTTATCTTGGGTCTCACCTTGGTTACACTTGGTTATGGGATCTCTGTGATATAGCCCCATGGTTATACTCGAGTTCTGAATCAATAGTATAACCCTGGCTCTTGATGTGATTATGTCTATGCATTACTTTGATCATGTGATGTGTTTATTATCTTATAGAAAGATTTCTAACCTCTCTTCGCAGAAAATTGTGTGTTTGTGGGAACATTCAGCGATTGTAAAGTACATGTCACATTTGGGGGCATGGGCCTTGCAAAATCTCTTATTCCCTTGTGTGTTTTCTTCCTACCTTAACGCGCTTGATATTGGTACACGATATCAACCACCTTAAGGTGGGGGCATATATAAGGTAAGTTGTCTAATGATTTTGATAAAGCATGTTTGCATACATCGATCTATTGCGTATACCTCCTTTTCATTGTAAGGCGTCTCCATGACGCAGGTGGGGTTGTATACTTTTGAGCACATGCTTCCTTTTCACTATAAGGCATCTCCGTGATGTGGGTGGGGTTGCATTTTGAAAGCCTTTTCCGGAGGTGGGGATGGTGTATCTCTTGAGCTAGTGCACATCCTTTTTATTCTAAAAGCCCTCCGAGTAGGCAGGGTTGGTGTATGCTCCCTTAAGCATGTCTTTGGCGGCTGTTGTGGCATAAGCCCAACCGTCAAGTGTGCCTATAATGTGCCTGAGATGGTGGTGAACCTAGCAATAGGCTCCTTCCATCGCTTGTTTGTTGTGTCTAGTATATCTTTGGCATACTATACGATGCTCGTGTCTTCCGTGTGTCTTCTATGTGTTTTCCCCTTTGTGTAGTCTAAAGACATGTGGCGATGAGTCCCTCCTACACTCAGGTTTTGTATGGTGTGTTTGTTCCCAAGCATAGTCTAAAGACGTGTGGCGATGAGTCCCTCCTATGCTTTGGGATTTGTATGGCGTGTTTGTTCTCAAGTGTAGTCTAAAGACGTATGGCGATGAGTCCCTCCTACACTCTGAGATTTGTATTGCATGTCTGTTGCCCCATATGCAGTCTAAAGACGTGTGGCGATGAGTCCCTCCTACATTTTGGGTGGTGTGTTTACTTTCCATGTACTTGCATCTGCATTCATATATATGAAAATGAAAAAGAAATAATCACTACATTCATTGTATTCATTATGTCTTGCATGACTGTTACTGTCTTGTCGATGTTTTGCATGCCTATTACTGTCTTCACTGTGATTGGCATGTTTGTGGCATGTTTTCTCTAATGTCTACCTGAGACTGGGGGCTAGAGATAGTTCCTCAATCTTTGTGTATGCATTAGCTTCCAGTGCTTGGCATGTTTGCTATGTTTTGACCACATTTTAATGAATGTATAGGCCTTGTGTTTATACATACATTAAAGTGGGGGCTAAATGTTATGTCAGAAAATGTCTCCACAGACTTTTCCCTCCTAGGTTTAGCTCCTGGGTCCCTTGTTTTGCATCATACATGTTCATTCTGACTCCTAGAAGAAAATGGCCTGAAACCCATGTCACATGGGGCATGAAGGACATTGTGGCACTTAGCCTTGTCTTGAAAAAGGAACTGTGGACATGGGCACTAGCGCCCTTGTCCTGCCCTATTTCAGGTAGGTCCCAAATTTGAATGTCGATTTTGTGACCGTTAATTAGGTCCCATGCCGACATCTTAAGTTTGAATTGCTAAATTCTTAGCGGGAATGTGTGTAGGTGCATATATAAGCATGTTTAAGGTTTCATTTGCAAACTAGAAGATGATTGTGAACTTTTGGCGAACTTATAATTTTAGAGCATTCAAGATATTCATTATTGCAGAGTAGAGCATTGTTATTGTGTTTGTGATTGCAGATTTGGCTTCATCTTCTCATGTGTTGAAGAGCCTTCATCTATGTGAGATCTACACCTCCAAGGTGATATCTATTTGTGTTTGAATCATTTATCAATTTGTTTTTTGCCTCTATCCCGTAGGGATATGCACTCTCTATCTAAAAATAATGTTCGGAAGACTTGAATGTCTCTTTGGGGCTTGACTAAGGCAAGCCTCTAAACACCACAACCCCCAACCACTCTCCTTGTGACTACAGGTTACAGGTGTCGCATCTTGATGGAGTGGAGTTGCAGGGAATAGTAACACAGTGTGCAGATTCCAAATCCCTGAAGAAAAGCATTGCTCGGACTTGGGTGCCAATGTCAGTGTCCTCCAAGGTTGAAAACACAGAAATCATTTAGATAGTGACAATCAGCATCTAAAGAGGCTCCAACATCCTGAAGATCACCTTGCCTTGGACTCGAGCTCGAGTGCCAGTGTCCTCCACATCTCCCGGGACAAACATGGAAGATACAGTGAATAGCAGTGTCAGAAGGAGATCAGGATTCCACGAAGAAAGCACCACCTTGGACATGGGTGCTAATGCATGTGTCCCCGAGCATTCCACATCTTAAACTTCAAAAAATGGTCAGTAACTAATCTCTGCCTACTACCTTAAAGTCTGCAAGCATTTGTTGTGATTCATAGTTTTACTCATTGTTTTGCATAATTAGGGTTTTGAGGGTATTTGAGCATTAAATTGATACATTAATTGACAATCTCTAAATTTTTTCATCGTTCCAAGTGACAGCCTAACTTGTAGGTGAATCCTCTTGCAAAAGTGTGATTCAACTCGGTTGACATGTCCTTGAATGTTTGTAGTGAAAGGAGGATTTAACCCTTTTATCATTTCCTCCTTTTTCACATAAAACATCGCCAACACATACTCTCCTCGATCTAGGTCAAAATGTCTTCATTGATGTTCTTTAGGGTTTGGGAATTTAGACGTTCACAACACACCATTAGGAAGAGTTTATTGGTAAAAATTATACTTTGCAAACTTAAAGGTTTGTCGACACAAACTATCAGCGAAAAATTTTGTTTGCAAACTAAAAGTTTTACCGATACAAAGTTACAAGCCTTTAATCTCCTTTTATCGGCAAAACTCCAACTACACAAACTTACCAAAAGCTCTGTTAAACCCTTGTCAGTGAATCGACAACTTGTAGAAACTATGAATTGGTTGAAGATTTAACATTTTCCTCTTATCGGCAAAGTTTCCAATCTATGAACTAAAGAAACTTTGAGCTCCAATCCTCAGGCTTTATCAATGAAGTGAGTCATCGGCAAACCTAAGGGTTAGCGAACTAGTAATTTTGTCAACTAAGTTCACAATCTTGCAACTTCACCGACAACAAAGAAACTTCATTCAAATTCACTAAAGTGTAATTGACAAAAGTTCCAAACGGCTAACTGAAGAAGACTTAGAACAATTCAAAATTCCCTTGAAGGCTTTGTCAGAGAAATCACCCATTGGCAAACTATCAAATTGGTGAACTGCCGAGTTCGCGAAAGAGAGAAATCATCGGCTGGCTATAACTCAGCCAATTTTTAGCTAAATTTCACCAAATTGAAACAGGGGATACCCAATTGGCTCTTCTACATGATGACACTCTTAACTTGGCCAAATAAATATGATTTTTCTCTAGAAACACAAAACCAACACTGCAAAGAAAACATAAACCAAAAACCAACTTAGAAAATAAAATATATTTTTGGTGACACAGGATTGCCAATGAACCCAGATGCTCCTGCATCAGACACGCCAGGTAAGTGAAATGTTCCATGAGTTGGAAAACTCATGAACATTTGAAAAAGCTTGGGATGGTAATCCCATGCTTGTTCTTATCCAAACCTCCTCTTTGTCTACCTGACCTATCCTCTTCATCGCTTGCTGAAATACTTCACTTCCACTTACACTTCCTAGGCTACACTTCTCTTGAGAAAATTCCAAGTGTCCAAACTATGATTTGTGTTGTTTCCTCTCCAAACCACCACTTCCTTGTTCAATACTCATAATCTTCACACAGTTGGCCATGACTTTATGCTGCTATTGCACAAAACTAGCACCACTACCTTTATTTTTGACTTCAGTCCCCTTCATGGGACCCTTCATTGAGTCATTCCCAATCTCTCTTGTCACCTTAAGCAACTATTTGTTAGAATTGCAACAAACTATTGAACTGATCTCTTTCACCTGCGATGTCTTCTCTTTTACTGAACTCAGCACATACTTTTGCCCATCTTTCACAATAGTATACAAATTCCTTTTACCATTGTAGATTGCTTCTCTATCAAACTGCCAAGGTCTACCCAACAACACATGACAGGAACTCATTGACATAACATCACACAAAACTTCGTCCTTATATGAACCAATTTGAAAACTAACCATGCATTGCTCTTCCACCACTAATTCACATTCCTTTTGCAACCAGGTAACTTTATAAAGACTAGGATGTTTCATCTTTTTCAAACCTAGCTTTTCTACCATTTCCTATGAAACTAGGCTATTAGTACTACTACCACTATATACAATTACTTTGCAACACTTACCTCCAGACTTGCATATAGTTTTGAAAAGACTTCTCCACTGCGATGCTTCATCCTTCGTCACTTCTAGTGTTATCAACACTCTCTCAAACATAAGAGACTCTCCTTCTTCAGGCTCTTCTACTTTTGGTGATGACACACTCTCTTCATCTTCTTGTACCATGTTATTTCTACCCATACTTTTCTTATTCTTCCCCTGATGTAATTGTGGACATTCATAAGCTCTATGTCTTGCCTCACCACATTGAAAATATTTCCCAAGGAACCCCTTACTGCTACTACCACGTCCTCTTGTAGAGTATTCTCTTCCTTTCACTCCTTGACTTGACTCCTTATTTCATTTTGAATTTAATTCTTCTTCTTGAACTTGTTTGCCTTTGTTATTGCTTCCTTGTCCTCTCCCAGCTGAGAATTTCCCTCTTCCCCTGGCATCACTCAGTTGTCTTCTTTCTATCTTTTCTTTTGCTTTCAAAGCATATTGATATGCCTCCTCTAGTGTAGAAATCTTCAGCATACTCATCTCATCATGTATATTAAATCTCAAACCATTGATATATTTGGCTACTTTCTCTTTATCCATTTGATGATGCCCAAATCTAATTACCATTTTATAAAACTCTTCAGTATAGTCCTTTACGCTCATATCTTTCAGCTTCAAATTCTGAAGTTTTCTCAACATCTCCAACTCATAATCTCTAGGAATAAATTTGGCTTTCAATCGAGTAACCATTTGATTCCACTGGGTTATTCTTACATCTCCATTAGCCACTCTCTCTCTTTGTAAATCCCTCCACCATAAAGCAACATGTCCTTTGAGTTTTGTTTGTGCCAATCTCACTGTAACATCCACGTTCTAAAAACATAGTAAAAACCAAAAATTCACAATAAAGTAAATTTACAAGGTAAAAATGAGACAATTTTTTTTTCTTTTATTCAACATATAGTCGAGTAACTACAATTACAAGATATCTCATTACAAATACAATCAACCTTATTGTCTTTCTCAAGTACAATGTTTACAAAAATAAATCAATTATAAATACCTGAATCAGATAATGTTTTACTTAGTCTCAATAAACACAAGTCTCAGAGATATACTGCATCCAAAAATTTGGCATCTTTATCACAAGCCTCGGCATGTCTTCTGCTAGAGAGAGAGAGTATCTTTCTAGTGATTTACCTCCAACCACAGACCGGCAGTCTCCAACACATCTTCCACATAGGAAGTGGCCCTACCCTTCACGAGAAGTATAGACCAAGGTGACCAGTGGTAATTTGCCTTTCCGAGTACATAGTGTTGTATCTTACACAACTCTATCTATCATACAACCCTAGATACCCTCTAGCTAATTATGATTCCCAATAGGATGTGCAATCCAGATACAGTGAACCGACAATGCATGTAGAGACATATGCATTACTATGGCCATAGTTTTCAATATAAATTGACGTTCACAATGAATGTTGTCATAATGTTCACCCACCCCAACTCGACTTGGATACTATCATATTCCTACAGTTCAACTTGGTCAACTATGTTTAACTTATGAAGTCATGATGATTTCAACAATTTGGTCTTCCCAACCTAATACATGTTTTCTGTCTCTGTCTAAAATCCATAGACCTATCAACTTTCTTTCTTTACGAGGACTCTCATTGCATCACTGCAATACCTGAGGTCCATGACTTATTGTCTCATAAGTAAAATATATAGATTAATTACGACTAAGATGATAACCTTACCCAGGTTAAGCAATATAGTATAGGAATCTAATTCCCTTCTTGCAAGTAAGAATATTTACACAAAGTCAGGGCACTTGTCCCTTCAATCACAATCTAAATAATGATCTCAATGTCTTAATATAATAATTACCATATCTAGGTTAAATTTAGATTCAATTGATGTGTTTTGCCTAACTCAAACCTAGTCTTTCTGACTTAGGTAAATTCACAAGACATTGTCGTTGCTCTATAAATGTTATGGAAAGACTATCCATTCTTAGGTATCTCTCTTTGCATCTAAGCAACATTTGAGATTCACCCCTTGTCGACAAGTAATAGTGTAAGAGAAGTTGTGATAAAAAGGTGTAGTGATTTTAATGTTTGACTAACCATTTAATGGTACCTCTTGCATATTTGCATAAGTCAAGGCTTATGACTTGCATTTCAAGTCCACTTGTAGCCCAACAAATAGTTTTCCCTACTTAAGGTTAAACATTGTCAACTAGTAACAAATCTCTTTTCAATAAGATAGACATGAGCATTACCAGATTAGGGTTCTTGACCTTCTTTGTCGACCCATATATAATCCACTAAAACAAGTTGTAACCCCAAAAGGTATAATTTATAACCTTACCCTACTAGGTCACTCTAGGGTTTTGTATTTCCTTTTCCATGGTAATGGAAAATCAAGAATAGAGTTTAAGTAAACAACTTTCCTTTAGTCTTCTTTTGACCTAAAGATCATTTCCAAACAAGCCTAACAATAATGCCAAATGGTTCAACTCCAAGTCTAAGCTTCTCCCAAGTTTAGTTGAACTGTAACTGGTTGGCAATCTAATCCCATTTGTTATCCATTGAAAACATATTTAAAGTTCTTCTCTTTTAGCATATTGAATTATATAGTCTTAAATAAATGAGTGTTTTCATCTAAGTTGAAGTAGGGAAATCCACTCACTTTGGACATCCCAAGAGCAAAGTATTCCCTTAATGATATCCATTTGAAACTAAAGTTTTCTAAGAGCAAGAGAATACTTTTTTCGATACATCTTAAGACCTACAAATTCTTCTCTGTCAAATAAGAATAACCATTCGTAGTAAGAGTACTTGCCTCTTTGTTGTCGATCTATTTAGTGATCATGAAGGTTTAGTATATAAAATTTCCCTATTGGGTCAAGTTTAGGTTTTGGTCTATCCTATTCCATCATAATAACAACATACATTTTCCTATGGTATTTAACTTAGTAATCCAAGGAATTATCCTCTTGATCTTATCATTACTACGAGGTCATTTTAATATCTCAAATTTTGTCTAAGTAAAAATTTCTTTCCAAGATTGGATTACCAAATATCATTCATTCCTTAATAATATGGTTATATCCCTTTTGAAAAATAAAACATAGTTACCACAAACTCTATGGTCACCTAAGAGTCTAACATGTTTGTCTAGGATACGTTGACACCAAAACAAACAAAGACTAGATCAAAAATTGGTCGTCCTAAGTTAATATTCAAGTTGATTTTCTCCTCACCAAAGATATTCACATATATCTAAAGAAACCTTGCCAAACTATTATAGTCGAAAGCCCTTTGTTCCCTTCAAACTATAATGTTATTAGTTGTACTACAGTAATCATTGAATGAATTATTCTGAGACACAGTATGATGAAAAATTTGGAAACGAGTATATAAACTCATGCTTATCAAGTTTCCCATGAACTCATTAAATTGACAAATTCCTATGCAAACGTTAATATATATAGACTCCACTATGTTCATCCAATAACTCAAATATATCATCAGAGTACGTCATTTGTCCCCTATATTCTCAAAGATAATTCTTTCTGAACAAAAATAGTTATGATTCATAGCACAGAGGAAAGCAATATTCAAAAGCGAACATGATAAACTATATGGCAATATAATAAACTATTAGACTTTAGTCTACTATCGACCTTGGACGTCGGCCTTTCCAAACATCTACAAAGACTATCATACGCAAGAACTCTGGAATGATACGTTTAAAACTTATACAAAACTTGTAAGGAAAAGAACCTGTTTAGCAGCAACCTACAGATAGATTGAGCTCGATAGTTGGGAGCTTCACTCGTCACCAAAAGCCAAAAGTCCCTTTCTTGTCCCTCACACTCCTCTTATAACGTCGCCCATTTTGTAACCTCTGAATAGAAAATATCCTCTCCAAAACTACCCATGGCGAAGGAGAACAACGGCATTTACCTCTGCCGTCCATGCCTAAACAAAAGGAAATCGGTTTCTGCATGCCACCCGACTCCCTAACCTACAGCAACCATAATACATGATGGAGGTTCCTTTACTGCAATGTGGCAGCTGTGGCACAACAACCCTGTCCACTAACTCAAGCATCATGGCTTCTAAACCTCTAAGTTTGCACTAATAACCGAATGCTCTTACAAGGTGGTGAATAATGAATACATAGAGTGTCTCCAAGGTCAAAAAAGAGAATGAGTAAAGGCCGACTTAATGAAGAAAAAATAGGTTAGATTAATGATAACTCAAAGTCTTAAGCTTGAAGGAAGAAGACACATTCGAAATGGAAGACGTCAAAAACAAACAGAACTTGAACGTGTCCCTACTCAAGCTTCGACAATAATACCGACATCAATCAAACTAAAGGAATTACCTCCCATTTACCAAAATATAACTAAGGCAATTTTGGCATATTCTTCCAAATAACAACCAAAACAGGTTATAGCTCACCTTGGTTTCAAATTTGACATCCGTCGATTTCCAAAAAGGAACGAGTTCACAACACATGTCAAAAGCATTTTTACGACAATCACGACGGATTGAGTGTAACACAAAACAAGATTTTAGGTTTCGTTTAATTATCACATAGCTCTGAAAAACCTCTACCCGAAGTTGTTAAAAAAAACTCCTCTATTTGTCCCATTTTGATCACTAAGAATTTTAGATGATGTGAATGGGTCGAGTTTACCTCTCCATCACAATCCGTTGACAATATTCGCGTCATCTAACTTGATGAGAACATCTTGACGTTTAAGAAGTGACAGTAAAACCTCAAGTGACACAAGAAGAATAACACAACCGTTTTACATCTATGACGTTGTTTACTTTACAAACGACTATGCCGACTCACCATTGACTTGACTAGATGATAATCAAGATATCGACTACCTGTCGATTAGATTTGAAAGTAACTAGCAAGACAAGACTTACCTCATACGACTCATTGGTTCACATTATTGTTTAACACTAAACTCGTTTGGCAAATAGACCACTCGTATTCTAAGGTCTATATCTCTCTTCTCGAAAGATACTCTCTCTCTCTTCTCTGAGAGTCGATAACTTGTAATCCTGTTTCACTTGTCATCAAACAATAAGTAATCAGTGCATCATTATTCAATAAATTCAACTAGTAAATCAAATCTCATAATACAATTATTAAATCGACCATATCATAATCATTTCCATGATTTCATAAATGATATTCAATATAATTCCATGTCATATCCTGTCATAAGTGTATAACATCACAACAAATTTACTTATGCCCAAGTAAAAAGTAAAAGTATAGCAGGTCAAAAATTAGGGATGTAACACTCACCCTCTGAGGGTTGCGAATTATTTCATATTCAAAATATTCTTCTAATTCTCCTATTCAATCGGGATTCAATGTTTTAGAAAAACTAGAAATTTCTATTTTGTTACCTCCTCCAACTCTGGTAAGCGCTCTCAGGAACCGTTCTTCTCCAACATCTACTGGCTGTTCGTTTTCTCTTTCTCGTTCATCCTCCACAATTTTGTCCTCATCATTAGCATGATCTTCCACACAATCTGGGTTTCTTCTTAATCCAACAACTAAATTTCTCAACTCATTCTTCATTTCAACATGAAACTGTTCTAACACTTCCTCCATTCTAGGAACTCTTCTTCTCAGGGGCATCTTCTCAAATTACAACCACTACTGCTTGCTCTCCACACACACTGTGGAAACAAAATCCTCTTCTACTCACAACTCCAATGTCTCCTTTAGCCTTCAGTAATTACGGGACTCCTCTTCACACCTGCAAATACCCTCTCAAGCCCTTTTAGACAATAATTCAAATTCTCTGCAGCGTATCTTCTCCTAGCAAGAAAACCTTGTTTTGATACCACTTGGTGCAATCAAGACCAGGGGGTTTTATCAAACTACCCAGTCATGTAGCTAGTAACACACAATAGAAGCATAAATTTAGTCACAAATCTGGAACTATTTTATTAACTTTAAAAACATCAGCATTTACAAATTTATTGGTCTTTCAAAGCTTCAACATTACACTGCAATATTCAATCGACTATGTGCTTACAACACCGAATCACTTTCCAACATATCTAGAAATTGCCTCAATCTTCTATCACCCCACTTCAATTCTGCTAGGAACAACTACTAAGCCCTCTGTGTTGAGCAGAACAAACCACATTCCTTCAACGACCCACCCCACACTATACAAGAACGATAGTCACCTTTTATTCTTTCTGTGTGGAAGTTAAATAGTTATGGAACTGAACATACGGGTATTCAAACTGCTACTTGACGTTTCAGATTACCAAACAGACTAATAAAATAAACATGTCCCTTAAAAAAGTCCCATACATCAACAAGAGAAAGTCTTTTCAAATTTTAAATCTCCTTGTATCGGCTATTGGCAAAATATCTCTTCCATAAACCAAGGAAGTCTTTATCAGAAAATGTAGCTTTCTGCGAACTTAAAAGTTTGTTGTCACTACTATTGGTAAATTAAGCATTTCACAAACTAAAAGGTTTGCTGGTATAAAGCCTTAAGTCATCCATCCCCTTTATCGACAAAACATACTCTCCTCGAACTAGGTCAAAATGTCTTCATCAATGTTCTTTAGGGGTTGGGAACTTAGATGTTCACAACACACCATTAGGAAGAGTTTATTGGTAAAAATTGTACTTTGCAAACTTAAAGGTTTGTCGACACAAACTATCGACAAAAAAGTTTGTTTGCAAACCAAAAGGTTTGCCAATACAAAGTCACAAGCCTTTAATCTCCTTTTATCGACAAAACTCCAACTGCACAAACTTACCAAAAGCTCCGTTAAACCCTTGTCGGTGAATCGACAACTTGTAGAAACCGCGAACTGGCTGAAGACTTAACATTTTCCTCTTATCAGCAAAGTTTCTAATCTACGAACTAAAGAAACTTTGAGCTCCAATCCTCGGGCGGAGTCATCGGCGAACCTAAGGGTTCGCGAACTAGTAATTTTGCCGACTAAGTTTGTAATCTTGCAACTTCGATGACAATAAAGAAACTTCATTTAAATTCACTAAAGTGTAATCGTCAAAAGTTCCAAATGGCTAATTGAAGAAGACTTAGAACAATTCAAACTTCCCTTGAAGGCTTTGTCAGAGAAATCACCCATCGGCAAACTATCAAATCGACGAACTGAGCAGTTCGCGAATCGAAGAAATCGCCGACTGGCTATAACTTAGCCAATTTTTAGCCAAATTTCACCAAATTGAAATAGGGGATACCCAATTGGCTCTTCTATATGATGACACTCTTAACTTGGCTACACAAATCTGAATTTGCTCTAGAAACACAAAACCAACATTGCAAAGAAAACATAAACCAAAAACCAACTTAGAAAATAAAATATATTTTTGGTGACACAGGATTGCCAATGAACCTGGATGCTCTTGCATCAGAGGGTTATGCAAATTTTTTAGATCTTTACAACAGTTACAAAAAATATACATAAATAACAATCATACCACAACACAGTGATTTACGTGGTGAAAACCATTTTGGGAGAAAAACCCCACCCTCATAAGCCCCTAATATTTTATTAAGAAATCAACAAGATTGCAATATACTTGTAGAGAAAGCTTTCATAGTAGTATCACCAACTAGAGATCTAGAGGCAACTCAACATTTATAAGACTCTCACACACAACCTCCATCTCAAGTTCACCTAATATATAGGAAATACAATACATGAAATTGTCAAATGGTAATTACAAAACCATGAGCTAAAACCACCCAAAAGTGGCACCCAAATTCTTAGGGTTTCATTATCTTTAATAAAAGATGCTTTATGATGTGTCAAAACATGAATCAACACATGTAACGCCCCCTTACAACGCTTTTCTATGTCCAACATGTTTTTACATTTCCCAATATGTGGTGCAAGAGCACCCAATCCACAGTGGCCCCCATAAGGCATTAACTGTTTACAGTTCATTTTGATGTTCCCAATAAGGTCCTAAGTTGACCATTCATGTAATAAGGTCTGTTTGACCAATGCATGGTAATTTAGGTTGTATCTAGGTTTGTGTTGTAAGTTCCAAGGACACTTGGTAAATCTGTAAGCGCGAGGTTGTTAGACAGTTAGAGGTTGTTAGGCAGTTGGATCTCCCAGCCGCTTGGAGTTGGGTGGTACTACTCAGGCGAGTAGATAAATAGAGGAGATCATATCGATTGGGATCATATGATAGATAGTTGTAATCAGTGTGAAGTTGAGTTGTGCAATTGTGAGAACAACGCATCTGTATACATTTCTGAAAATATAAATAACAAGGTCCTATTTTGTGTTGTGCAACTTTCTGTTATTCGATCTCATTAGGTTTTCCTCTGTATAAATCAATTTGCTGTTTTGGGATCAAGATGGATCGTTAATCCATTCGACTGGTTAGATTTCTTTGAAATCGGTGGAATGGTTGTACAGTGTTTTCGTTTTGTTTTTCTGTTTGTTCGATTTCATGCTTGCAGGATCGGGTACGGGATGCATTGACAGAT
The DNA here is from genome assembly GCA_027924645.1 of Cunninghamia lanceolata. Taxonomy (NCBI): domain Eukaryota; kingdom Viridiplantae; phylum Streptophyta; class Pinopsida; order Cupressales; family Cupressaceae; genus Cunninghamia; species Cunninghamia lanceolata. The sequence goes on along the minus strand of BSBN01001529.1, from coordinate 600,626 downwards.
CCTAGCATTGTCTTGTGCTAGGTTGGCAGGGTGCAAAGATCTATATGATTGTAGGAGAAACAGATCTGTGTAATTGCAGGGTTTGCAGCGGATCAAATTGGCGAAGTTCCACGTTGTTTCACTGGGTATGCATTTTGTGTGTATATCGCAGTTGTATGTTAGATATACATCCCGTGTGTATATCGCAGTTGTCTGTTCGTGAGTATCTCACAGATGTTTATCGTGGTTGTATGTGGCAGGTGTACATTGTAAATGTACAAGTGAATCGGCATACAAGGGAGAGAGAAAGTTGAAGTTTCCAGTCGGCATACAAGGAGGTCAACGGTCAAATGTATATTTGGCGAAGCATGTTCTGGTTGTATGTTGAGGACATACATTGGGTTAAGGCATTGGTCAAATGCATGTTTTGAATGCACCTTTTGAATGCATGTTCTGAATGCATATTTGGGTTTTATGTTTCGAATGTATATTAAGCATATACATTGCACAGATACATTATATTGGATGCAAAGCTCGACCGGCAGCAACGGTGGAGGAGACCGGTGTTCACAGGTCATAATATGCATGTATAAGGTAGTAAGATCGGATTGATCATTTGTAAGGTGGCCGATGAGAATGGTTTTGCC